>JBBPOD010000200.1:0-25334 GCA_038091255.1 Tylopilus intermedius | reverse complement strand
ACAGCTATGTATCCACCACGAGTCGATCGTCGCGTTCGTATCCCGAACATAAGTGAGCGAGAACGTCTTGCAACATGTAAGGTACTTCTCTCCAGAAATCTCGATGTCTGTGGAAAATGTAGCCACGGAATCGTCGAAGCAAATAAGTTGACTCACGGTATCAAATCCCAACCACGGGCACCATATGTAGAATAGTTGTAGTATGCTCCTATGATGAAGTATGCGGTAAGTGCCAGAATAAGCCTGTTCACGAGATCAACGATGATGTCAAGAAAGCGTCAGAAAGGGTTGTGCACTCACATAAGGAAAAAGAACCCAAGACCACTGCCAACGCTCTCAATCGGTGCATCATCTTTTCTGTTCCCGTTACCTCCATCCTTGTTCTTACTCTCATCTTCTTTCGGTGTTCCAGTTGATCCACAGACTGCAGACGAATTCCACTCCACTAGGACCTGACCGTTCTCATAAGATTTGAATTGCGGTTCTGTCGTCGCTTGTGCACAAGCCAGCGAGACGTTGAGTGATTGGGGGACCGCACTCGACGAGGAGGGCGGGTAAGAGGCACCAGAAAATAGTAAAGAAACACCCGTGATTGCTGGACGACCCCATTAAATTCGAGCATAACGACATAGTCCTATTACCACACGTACATGACAAGGCAGCAGTTTGGACAGGAGGTGACGACAATGCGATGGGCACGACCGCTGTTACGCGTTCAGGTTCATTCGTCTTCTTGTTCATCGTGGTCAAACATGCCCTCGTGCCCGACGGACACTACACAGTGGAGTTAGCTTAGAGGACAGTTGCACGCTGAAGTATTATACCTGGTCTTCTGAAGGCCGGCTCTCCATCTTCGGCAGGTCCGCGCATAAGTCGAACCTCAGCTCATCCTCATAGGTGCTCGGGGGAGAGTCCCTCGTACGATTCAGGACTTTCACGCCTCCGAGTGCTGATACATCGTATTTCACGTCCCCTACGGAGAAGTGGCAGTTGAACGGAGTAGAGTCTTGCGCAGCGACGTGTAGTGAGGTAGAGAGGATGAGTACGGTAGAAACAAGTTGAAGGGGTGTTGACTTTGTGTGTCCTAGCATTCTGTAGTCGAGGTAGCAAACAACGCGTACTGCGACGGCGTGGTCTGGATCTGCGATTACATAAGACATCAAGCTTGCACTCGGACAACGATCATCTAGGAAATCACGTCTGGAACAATGACAGGTGTCGAAGACATTCTGCCGCTCATTTACCACGAGCCTCAGCAGCCTGGCTCACTCCTTTGTGCCCAGCATGCACTCAACTCACTGCTCCGTACGTGGATCACCGTGCTTACCTTTGATCAGTATCGCTGACCATGGCAGAGGGGAACTATGTCAGTGAAATTTCAGTGACAGGTAGATCCCTCACCCATCGCTTACTGCTCAGCCCAGTTTACAGCACCAGATCTCTCTGAGCTTGCACATCACATAGATGATCTTGAGCATAGCTACAACGAAGATACCAGGGGTCAGGCTAGTGCAAACATGGATGACACAGGCACTTCTTTCAAATTTTACAAACTTGACGATTCTGATCGTCTGCCCAGGTTTTTTTTCGGTACAGGTTCTGGAGAACGCACTCCAGGTATGGGGTTTGAGGTAAGAGCGTCTGACCCCTACCAACCCGGATATTCATTGGCTCGACAGTCTTGTCCGGTGGCGCTCAGAGGCCATGAAACCATGTCATGATCGTCCGCAGTAAGACCGTCCGGCAATTATCTCGTTAACCAATCTCATGGTAATCACTAGCACCCAACTCGCCTTTGTCCTGAATCAAAATCAGCATTGGTATACTCTTCGCCGTTTCGGTACTCCCGCAGAAAACGGCCACTGGTTCAATTTAAACTCAAGCAACTCCTCCCCTCAATGGGTCAGTAAAACGTACCTCGGCATGTTTCTCCAACAGGCAGAACAAGAAGGTCAGTCTACCATCTCGACAAAATTCCATTGTTCTGATCAGAATCGCAGGCTATTCTATATTTGTGGTGGTACCCATCGACCCCTCGAATATCCACCCCCTCCCTCGATGTGATGCAGATGATGTTGCGTCAAGTCTTCCTGAGCCATCATTGGTACCTTCGACGGGGTCTCGCGTCCCTTCATCTGACCCGGCCCTTGCGGATGAAGACATGGACCTCCAGGCAGCTCTACAAGCCTCATTAGCCAACGTTAGACAAGGAGGCAGCACGAGTAGTAGTAGATCCTTCAACAGGCTAGACAACTATCCCTCACCCGTGATCCCCGCTTCTAGCACCTTCCCGGGATTTTCTCCGGATTTCATGTCTTCCAGGAGGGAGGGCACAAGCGGAGGCCAAACGAACATTCCACCCAATCAGGATCCTTACGGCAACGCCGATGTCGACCCCGTAACCGCATCCATGGAAAGAAACCGGATCATCATGGAGAGGATGCGTCAGGAGCAGGAGGCAGCCTTGCGAGGGCAATACGAAGAAGAGATTGCACGGTTTGGTCGAGCCCAACAACGCGAAACCGAAGAGGAAGATGAAGATGAACTCTTTCGAAAGGCGATGGAAGAGTCGCTGGCTGAACATCGTACCCTCGCAGGCGAAGACCGTGACGCCGAGATAACGGAGTTGGATTCCGATGACGGGGAAGATTACCATGCACCCCCTTCGCGGCTAAGTACCCACGCGACGGACCGGGTTTACGATGACGATGATGCCCAGCTGCAGGCAGCCCTAAAAGCGTCTCTAGAGAGTATGCCACCGGGCTTCACTCTACCCCCGAGCGCGCCATCACAACCGCCACAAAGATTGACAAACGAGCCCTCCGGCGCCAAGATAGAGACCGTGGAAGAAAGTGGCTCTGAAACCGAAACTGAAGCCGAGACTGAGACGGACACGGAGGGCGTGAGCGGCAGAACGGCTCCAACGCCTAGAGAAGAGCTGAGCATAGAGGAAATTCGCAGACGTAGGCTGGCGAGGTTTGGAAGCTGAGGATGCGCGAGCCAATTCTATAGCCTTCTTGATCATCAGCTCGAATGCTATTCCCGTAACCCACACGACCGAGGATCAGAAAAGCATTTGCGAATCGAACCGACGACCACGAGAGCCAAGATCGTCGCGTGCACTTCTTAGTTCCGACGTCCAATGAATGCAAACAACTTTGATAAATTACAAGCATAGTGATGCATATATCGTGAGATACATTCAAATGTCCGGCGGCGGCGGGGATACTTGCCCTCCACTACTCACTCCTCGTTGACGCCCCAACGCGAATCGTAAATATCGCGAAAACCGACGATTCTGCTGCATGGATGCACTCGAATCGCGATTACGGTTGCCTGAATGTGCCTCGTTTTCTGGTCCCCCGGCTATGATCGTTTCAAGGGCATGGAAGTCTGATGGCATGATTCTGATCAGTGCCTTGTGCCAAGCTGACTGAACGGTTCCTTACCTTGGCGACATATGGGACAGGATCCTGAAAGTTCGAGAAGCCAGGGGTCCACGCAGGACTGATGGAATCGGTGCTTTCCTTCGCACGGCAGCACCCGCAGGTCGTCTCCTTCCTCGAAGTCGAAGATACAGATCGGACACGTCTCCCGCCCGATACACTCCGGAACTATTTCATGCGAAGATGCAGGCACACGTAATGCCCCCTGGCCCGCCGTATTCGTTTGAGACGGCGAATCAACATGATCCGTTCCTGCTGATATCGGACTATCCTCCACAACCTCTTGACCCGTTGTAACACCTGCCTCCTCCCAAGGGTGGTCGTCATGCTCTGCCACACTGCTCAATTGCGCTAACTGTAGAGAGTTGGGTGGAGGTGGAGCGATACTAGATTCAGTCACCACAGGCGCTGATTCGATGTCTTTGGGACGAGAAAAGCCCGAGTTATTTCCTGAAGAACCGAACTTGACGATCGGGAAAGTATCCAGAATCGCTCTGCCAAGACCTCGCGCCCGGCTTTGTCCACCGCCGAGTTGCGGATCTGCACGACGAGGACCGTATCTCTCGGGGTGCCTGATAGCCCTGATCGCCTACATCTGCATGAGTGACATGTGGCCGAATCGTTGTAATGTGGCATACCCCCGATACGATCACACCACAGAACAACGCAGATACGCAGCCAGTGATAGCATACAAAATTATCCTGTGAAAGAGTCAGCAGTGTTCGGCCCTATGAGAGAGTCCCTCACATAGCAACACCAGTCTCGTTGGGATTAGTATCACTCGTGCTCGCTGATGTCGTGCCATTGGCGTCAGCTTGCAACCCACTGTCAGGCGTACCAGCGCTGCTCGTATTGTAAGCTGGCAGTGTGGCGAAAAGGAAGCCGGGTACGGCCGGATGGTTGGATGCGATCGAGCCGTTGATCGCTTGCGCAGCGTCGTTCAGCATCGTGGCATTGTAATATCCGTAATACGTTTCGCTAGATGGTCCGAATTGGCCGAATTCGTATTCAATGCGGCTAGAAAAACTCCGACGTTGGACGAACGTTGCGTGTGGGAATGGAGACAAGACGAACCGAAAAGCATTCAAAGATAGAGTAGTGAAAACGTCCAAAGGTGAGCTCTGGTAACCTGGGTTGATCACACATGTTTCCGAAAAGAGAGAGTACAGTATCTGGCTCAGAAGATCACCAAGGCCGACAGGTGTCACAACAAGGATCGGACTTACAGCTGATTGTGCCCCGAGGCCTTTTGCGATGGTGAAGATATCGGTATCGTGAGACGAATGTGTCGAATTGGAATCACAAGATATGAAAGCGATCCATGGCGTGGTCGCTACAGCGAATCACGTTCAATAGCGATGACATGGGCAAATGCTCGCACGTACTGGTTTCGTGACCGGCGTTGTCCTCCGTAAAGTGAACGAGGATACCCTTTGGTGACGTTAGCAGTGTAAGAATGCAGCGGTGTCGAATACCCACTTGAACAGGATCGTTGTTGGCGTTAAAACCAACCGGCTGGCGTGAGACGACCTCCCAGTCCGACCTCAAGGCCCAACATCACGTCAGGATGGACCTGCAAGGGCACGGATTTGACACCCACCCATCCGTGTACCATTGTAAGTGAAGTCTAGGATGATTAGCTTGAGTTGGTTGTAGTGTGACGTTGGACGGCTGGGCAGGTATGTACGCGTGCACTTGTACTAGCACACAAAGGAAGGTGAGCAGCACGAACAAGAACGAGAACGAGAACGACATGGCTAGATGGCGAGACCGTCGACCTCGATGCGAGGGAGGTTCACCACAACTTGTGTGCGACCTTTGGTGACAGGACCCGTCTATTATTAATAGTCATCGACAAAGCCAGTAGTTAGCAAACAAGACCACACAACCCTGAGCTCGTTTCAAATTCATGATGCGGTGTCACACCGGATTACTTGATCGTCCGACGGGCTCAGACGATCTCAGCACCGGTCCTGTAACAAGCTGTGTACACGGAGTCGGCCAAGGCTTGTCGATCGCCCAGGCTGACTAACATGTGTCGACTACATACAGATAAAACCTAATCTTACATCTCGGGGTCACAAGGCCAATCAACCTTCGCGAACGACATCCCTGACAGCGGCAGCAAACATTTCACAACCCCTGGCAAGGTCTCCCTGCGAGATGTTCAATGGCGGGATGAACCTGACGACCTCGTATACCGAAGTGGTCAAAATCAACAGGCCCTTATCCATGCACCGTCGCGCCACGCGAGATGCAAGACCCTTGGGTGCCGACGGACTCAATGCGGGATCTCCCGCTGCATATGATGGAGAGGCAAACTCAACCCCTACCATCAATCCAGCCCCGCGAACATCCACGATGTTCGGGCCAACCGCGGGGTCACTGCGGAGACTATGTAACGACGCAAACAGCTCTCGTGACCTAAGAATCAAAATGTGAGCGGAACATAGCACACAGGAGGGGCTATGTACCGTGCTCTAGCGTTATCCAAGACCTTCTCTTCTTCGAAGGCCTCGGCGACAGCCACGGCAGCCGCGCAAGAGACCGGGTTGCCGGCGTAGGTACCCCCCTATGAAACAGGATAAGCTATGATCTAAGCAAACGAGAAGTGATATCACCATTGAACCGGGCTTTAGTTGATCTGTGAGGTCCTTTCGGCTCACTACAGCACTCAACGGAAAACCGTTTGCAAGGCCCTTTGCTCAAGTAGGTTAATGATGCCAAGCTTCGATCGCTTCGAGTTTTACCTTGGCCATTGTTACGATGTCTGGACGAACGCCACTATATTCGATGTTGAAAAGTTTACCTGTCCTACCGAACCCACTCTGCACCTCATCAATAATGAGCAGGATACCATGCTCATCACAGATCCTGCGGACGCCTCGCAAAAAGCTAGCCGGTGCAGGAACATACCCTCCTTCACCCAACACTGGCTCGATTATAATGGCAGCGGTATCGCTCGGTGCTGATTGCTGTTTCAGAATCAGTTCCAACTGGTACAGGGATAGCCTGACGAGTTCTTCTTCACTGGTGTTTGGTGGGAGGCCGAATTGATGCCAATAAGGAAATGGGGCACTAAACACGCCAGGCTGCAGGTGTTTTAGTCGTGCAGATATGGCAGTCTGGCAATGCAACCCACCATCAAGGGGAAGAACCCTTCGCTGTACACGGTCTTGCTTTTTGTCACAGCCATGGCGCCATAGGTACGACCGTGATATCCACCTGGATGCAATATGAATGATACACGAACGCATCGGCCACCGGGCCGACAATGCGTACCTTGCATGCTGATGATATTTTGCCTGCCAGTAATTGCGCGTGCCATCTTCAACGACGCTTCAACGGCCTCGGAGCCTGAGTTCCAAAAGTAAAACGAATCCAGTGAGGGGTCGGGCATGACCGGAAGAAGCTTTTCGATGAGACGAAGGTAAGGGAGGTGAAAAGCAATGCTACACTGCCAAAAATGATTAAAATATAGAGAGAGGCAGTGAAATAAGAAGTTACTTGGCCATGAACGAGGCTTGTGCATTGATCCGCAGCGGCCTTGCTGACCTTTGGATGACAGTGGCCTCGGTATAGCGTTAGTTGAGCCTCTTGGAACATGGCACAAATCGCGCACTTACCCAGATTTGTTACGCCGATGCCACAGCTAAAGTCGAGAACACGGCGACCGTCCTCAAAACTGAGATATGAACCCTCTCCTTTGCTCATGATCCCTTCGGTTAATCGGCCAATGCCCGCGGTGACATGACGCTGGCCAAATGCAACTAAATCATCTGAAGAGGTCGCCACGCCTCTCGCCCCTTGTGTGAATCGCCCCCAAGTCCTGATTGATGCAGACAATGGTGAAGGGAATCAGGTTTACGGATAAGTGACACCATACGTACGGTTGCTGAGCAGACTTGCTAGTAACCAAGTGTGACGCTGATTTTAATAGCTCGAGGTTTTTGCAGGAGAGGGTCCGCCTGGCGAGCATCATGTTATCGCGACGTTGTAGGTAGAAAGTAGTACAAGTGTCGATGGCTATTTACGTCGATGATAAATATTCCCAGCATCATCATAGGAGCTTGCCGATGGGACTCAACCCGTCAAAGCCATTCTGCCTCTTATCGTATACCAGGTGCCCGCGCAAAAACGTCTGCATCACGACTCCTTTGAGCACCAGCCCTTCGTATGCAGAAAGCTTGTTCTTGAAATACATCTGTTCTTTCGACACCTGCGTCATCATGTCAGGCGGGGCAGACTGGCAAGAAAACGAATGTTTACCTTGAACTCAGCTTCAGCATCCCAAACCACAAGGTCTCCGTCACAACCGACGGCCAGCGACCCCTTGAATGTTCCCAGTCCTGCATGCTCCGCTGTCCGTTTGCTCATCCAGTTCACGATCTGGCTGAGCGTAGCTCCCCTTTCGGGCTTCCTGCCTTCGGTCCAAAGTAAACTCAACCCAAGACCGAGACTGTTGATCCCTCCCCATGCTGCCATAATGTCCCCTTCCTCGACTTTCTTCAGCTCTATCACACAGGGGCTGTGATCCGACACCACGCAATCGATATCCCCAGCCAGCAGCGCCTTCCATAGCTCGTCGCGGTTAGATTCGTTGCGAATTGGAGGGCAGCACTTGAACTCTGGGCGCCCGTTCGGAATGTCGTTCGCAGAGAGGCTCAGATAATGAAAGCAAGTTTCTACAGTCAGCTTCAAACCCTTTTCCTTCGCGGCTCGAATGGTGGCAAGGGCAGAAGACGCCGAAAGATGTACGATGTGACACCGGAGCGATGTGTATTTCTCTTGGAGACGGGTGATCAATCTAATAGCATTTACTTCCAGATCCTCGGGTCGTGAAGCCAGGAAGGTCTCATAAAGTGTTGGATCAGTTTCATGATGCGGATGGGCGGACCTGGAGCAATCATCCAGCTCCGCATGAAACAGTAGGGTGGTCGGCTCATGCTGAGCTGTTCGATCAGGATCAAGATGGTGCCACTTGGCTGGACTCCCTGACCTCTAGTTCCTTCATGTGATCCAACAAATCCTGCTCGGAGACGCATGGGAATTCCTGCCTGCACGTCAGCAAGCCTTGCGACTTCCTTCTCAGTCGTGTGTACCTCTACCCCGCTTTCTATCAGAAAGCATTTGAAACCTTTGACTCCGCGGGCGATAAGAGGCTTGAGGTCTTGCTAATTCTCACTCAGAGAAGTGTATTCGGGTTGAAATACGGGATGCCCTACCTGGTTCCCTGGAATGGCTCCTCCCCAGAACGCAACGTCCGTCCAGCACTGGCCTTGCGCGACCTTACGTTTGATCTCTAGGTTTTGCACAGTCGTCGTCGGCGGGATGGAATTCAGAGGCATGTCCACCACAGTCGTGACGCCCCCGGAAACTGCAGCCCTCGTGCCAGTCCAAAAGCCTTCCCACTCTGTCCGACCAGGTTCATTCAAGTGTACATGTGCACTGGAAAGATCAAGTTTAATCTAGCCTCGACGATTGTACGCGACGACACGTACTCTACGAGTCCAGGAAGTACATGCTTATCGCCGACGTCGAGCACTTCCGAGTCGATGTTTGGAGAAACTTCCACTGCATCACCACCGAGGTAGTACAAGTCGATGGACACGATCTTCCCCGACGTGCGATCGACTGTGATGGTCGCTGGCTGCGGGTCGCCAGCTGGCAAGAGCACGTTCTTACTGGTAACCTTCAGATATTGAGGAATAGACATTGTGAGATAAGGATCGCCTGGTGGGGTGGGCACATCTATGTGCCACTGGCCCGGGCACGTGTTTGGTATTTACGAACTAGTAGTACACCAGTACTAGATTTGACCGACGGACATGGTCGACGGTGCAGAGAAGCCCGCACTCTCCACGACGACCGCCCTCGACGTAGCGTCGTCGCTAGACTCCCTGCTCTCCCCAAAGGGCCCCTCCCCGACTGCCTTGTCTCTGTTGGACTCGGTCGCAGAGTCGGACTACAACGACATCACCCTCGAGGACGACTCGCGCTTCTCAACCGTCCCACTCTCCGAGCGCGCCAGCATCTCGTCGGACGCAGCAGCCAAACTTGAACGCCGGTCGACGATATCCTTCACACCCTCAAAGGCCCTCGCGACCCTCCGGCTTGTCGCCCACAGGCGATCCACGTCGAGCATCGCGACCACAAGCGACGGGGGTAACATCCTCGCGCGACTGGGCATTCAAAAAGCGCACGATGAAAACAACTCCGAAGGACTTCGATCCGCTGGCGGCGGCCAACAAAAACTTCACGAAGAGTTCCTTCGTCTTCACCATGAACGGCAGGCAGAAGCTGCTCGCGACGATGAGAGCGCCATTGATTGGGGTGAGTCCGAGCGTTTGCACACTGCCTTTGCGCTGACGGCAACGGCGCCGCATGAAGACTTTTGGGGCGCGGTCATCTCCGGTGCGCAGATTGGTCTACCATCCAGCCGAGCGCTCACACGTCCAATAGATTATCAGGGATACGCCGCTGCCAACCCTGAAAAGCTTGCCAAAGCGATTGAAAAAGGAGTGCCCGGTTCGCTACGGGGGATGATGTGGCAACTAATGTACACCCGACATTGGGTCTGCTTGTGCGTTGTTAACAAGAGTTGATGATAGGGCAGCCTCCAAGGACGCTGAACTTGAACATAACTACCTAATGCTCCTGAAGGAGGCCAGTCAGCACGAAAAGGCAATTTCCCGAGATCTTGGGAGGTCAGATCCATAAGCTCCTCAGGTACACCTTTCTGAAGCACATCCGTAGAACGTTCCCCCATCACCAGTTCTTCACAGATGGGCAAAGTATCGGACAGGAAAACCTGTTTAATGTACTAAAGGCATATTCTCTGCAAGTTTCTGTTCCTGGACTGGCGTAAGATGTGCTTACGACCTTGTGTTCAGGTATGATCCCCAAGTCGGGTACTGTCAAGGGTTGTCGTTCATTGTTGCAGTATTCTTGTTAAACGTGAGTTCACTCCATATCTCACACAACATTGCCAATAATCGTGAAATTAGATGCCAGATGAACAAGCATTTTGCCTTTTAGTTCGTCTGATGCATACGTACGATCTCCGTGGACATTTTTTGCCTGAAATGCCAAAGTTGCAGCTGCGGCTCGTAAGCATCTTTGTCCTCTACACCATGCTCAACTAAGTTTTCTCAGTTTCAGGTACCTTGGCGACACGTTTGAAATATCATCGTTCTCAATTCATCCAGTTTGACAGATTAATCGAGGAACTTTTGCCTGTGTTGCACATACATTTTCTGCGACAAGGCGTCAAATCAAGCATGTTCTGCTCGCAATGGTTTTTGACGTTGTTCAGCTATAGGTAAATCTCCATTTGAACTCATACCTGTCGCGGCCCAGTTGACAAGAGCCAAAGGTTCCCACTAGACATCGTGTTTCGAATATATGACAATTGCCTTGCGAGCGGCATCGAGGCAATCTTTGCATTCAGTATCGTGCTGTTGCAGAAGAACGAAGAGGTGCTTCTCTCACTCAAATTCGACGAGATCTTGAATTTCCTAAAGATGAGGGTGTTTGAGCGATACAGAGTAAGCTCGCCTTTCATGTGGTAGAACGAGCGTCTGACCGCGGTCATGATAGATCGATTCTTTGGATCAAAATGAAGAGGGTGGAGAAAGCGATCTACATGCCAAGTATAATGTGGACGAGTTCGTGCAAGACGCTGTATCGTTGAGGATCACGCCATTCATGTTGGATGCCTATGCCCATGAGTATGCTGATCTTGTAAGGGCGAGAGAGGCACATGCCATTGAGATGGATGCGCTTCGGAATAGTAACAGGGTACTTGCTGCCAAAGTGTATGTGGCTCGATTACTTTGGCGACTGTCATCTTTTTATGCCATTGCTAGCAAAGAGCTCGAGGCGAGCCATGCTCAATTGAATGCCGAGCATGTGGACGTGTTGGTACGTCGCCTTTATAGCCTCGTATATCACCACACTGACTGATTAGAACCAACTCGTGATGGCTCGGCTTCGCAACGAGGAAATGGAGGAAGAACTCGTTCGCTACAAACTACTGTCAGTTCTAACGCCTGGAGCACTGCGAGCGCTGACGCTCGCTCTTTGGTTTACTAGCTATGCAGAAGCGATGCATCAAAACGAGGACGCGATGTCGTCCAATCGGTTGCCCAAATCGCAAACGGACCACAGAGGAAGTGGACGTACATAACCTCAATTCAATGGATGTCTCACCACTTTACATCGTTATTAATTACCCTCACAACACATACCATTGGAGCTCTGGAATCAATACCAATCTCGGTGCCCTAGTACTTATAAGTGCCCTTTTGGTCACGCTTTCGTTGACGCCTGTGCCAGCCGAATCTAGATCCGGTCATTCAATACTTTTAGTAAACCCGTCGTGCGTTGCACTTACCTCTTTCTTGTGAATAGTTCGCAACTCTCCTGGAGCTGTAGCCTTGCCCATGACGGCGCTGGCCGCAACTTGAACAACACGAGAGATGTGGGATTGCTCAGAAATCCAATACTTGATTTCGTCGGGAATGACTTCAATGACCGCAACGCGGGGGTCCGCTTCGTCACCCTTGTGCACGCCGTCCCCGAGGTTGCCAATGTAACCAGATACGCTACCGTGACTGATCAGTATCGAGGAACGACAGGGCTGGGTAGCACAGAAAGCTCACATGTAGGACCAATGCTTGTGAATGAGTTCCTTGTCTTGAGTAACTCGCGCTCTTCCAGAGAAGGATGCCCAATCGCTCGACGAAGGGTCAAAGAAAGAGACGTTGACGTGAGAGTCGTTCTCGATCTCTTCAAACTTGGAGGAAACATTGTTGGCGAGGAAAATGAGGTTCAACTGGGGATCGTCAGACACTAGGGGGAAATATGAAGCGGCGGAAAAAGGGAAAGGAGCGCTTCCCGCGCACCATTCGCAGGGGCCATGGCACGCGAATGAAGATTACCGTTGGAATCACGGGTAACCAACATCCCGGTCTTGGCAGCCTTGACCACTTGGTGCAAATCTGACGGAGCGAGAGGGGTCAGTGAGCAACACAGCGCAAAAGACAGTTGAGTGGCAACCTGCGATCTTCTGGAGGAGTGGAACATCGTTGCTCTCTGCGATGCGAGAGTAGGGGTCAAGACGAGTGCGTTGTTCTGCGGTGACTACCATGATGGAAGATGGGAAGTTGAAGTGGTACTTGGATGGACTCGACCCTTGTATATATCCACTCACTGGGATGTGACGTCATCTGCTCATCTCAAGTGCGTCATAGACTCTAAGGCATAGTCCTGTTGAGAATGTCATTATGGTACAACAAAAGCAATTCGTGGCCAAATGATACAGTCAGTTGAGAGTATAATACCACAACAGTCGCGGGAGTTCATATATGTCGTGAGTACATGAGCAAGTTCACGAAGAGGCAGAGCTGGATGGCTGTGGAACCGCGTTCTGATTTGACGCTTCGTCTGCTTCCCAGGTACCAGGTATCAAAATGAACGGGAGCAACCACGTAGCAGTTAAAACGACTCCATAGCCTGCGACTTGCTCAGCAACAAGTTGGCATCGACCAGGACATCCATACCTTTATCAAAGCTTCTAATTGCGGACCAACTCCATGCGATAAACCCACCAATGTAACCCACATAGGGGACCAAGTGGCGAAGAATGGTCACACCAGGGTGCATTTGTGGTGGGAGCAACGAGATAGGTAGATGTTCCATAAGCCACTGAAGCGCGGTCGTGATTATTGCGGCGCGCTTTGCTGCTTCGAGTTGCTTGTTGTTGAGAATATCTAGAACTGGAGGCGGGAGATAACTGGCACGGACGTAACGTCAACTGCGGCGCAAAACACGCTACTGCACTTACACCCGAAATCCCCACCACATTGTCTGAACGGAAATTTTCGTAGGGGAAGGCAGCCAAATGCGGTACTCCTTCACAGGAGGCGGGGGAGGCCCCTGCGCCGCGCCAGTGGACTCAGGAGCACCTGGCCCGCTCTCCTGCCATCGACCGCCGGAAGTATCGTCACCACGACCCATCAGCACTTGACCGATGGACTCTAAAGGCAACGGAACAAATTGTGGCGAGGGGCTCCGTAGACCACGAGCCACCAGGGCTTCTTCGGCAGACGCCAGGGGCAACGGAGAGAAACGTGGCGAGGGAGTGCGCAGACCGTGGGCCGCCCAGGCCTCATCGGCGGATGCCAAACTTGGTAATGGAGAGAAATGTGGGGAAGGGCTAAGTAAGCCATGGGCCACCCAAGGTGCATCTAGGGAATCCAAAGGCAATGGAGAAAAACGTGGTGAGGGGCTGCGCAGGCCGCGAGCCACCAGGCTTTCTTCGGCAGACTCCACAGGCAATGAGACATACCGCGGCGGGGGGCTGCGGGGACCACGACCTGCCAGGGCTTCATCGATGGACTCGGAGGGCAGCGGACTGTAACATGGCTGTGGTGTGCGTATCTCCTCTCCATCTCCGTTTATAGACACGATTTCTGAACACGCGATCTCGACTTCCGAGGAATCGTCTGGTTCCAGCGGACCATACATCATGACCGAATTGTTGTCATCAATGCAGTCCAGGATCTGGTCTCGCGAAGGCTGGTCAGGTGAACCAGGTGGCTTGTTATACGGCAATCGGAAGTTATCCAAGGCTGACCAAAGCGACTTCCAAGCTT
This sequence comes from Tylopilus intermedius, assembly GCA_038091255.1. Classification (NCBI taxonomy): domain Eukaryota; kingdom Fungi; phylum Basidiomycota; class Agaricomycetes; order Boletales; family Boletaceae; genus Tylopilus; species Tylopilus intermedius. The sequence continues at coordinate 11,229 of JBBPOD010000200.1, read as the reverse complement.
GATCGAATACACCGTTCTCGAAACTAGGCAGCGATAAGGAAAAGGGCTGATGCGAGTTTTGTGTGGGGGAGGGGGCATCTTGAGTTTCTGTGGTGGTGGGAGCGAGTGGAGTAGAAACAGTGGGAGTGGTGCTAGGCGCAAAGGCGGGATGTGTGAGGAGCATGCCCCGCATTCTCTTCGCAAGCGCACTAGAGACGGTAGACTCGGCCCGGGGTGACTGAGGACTGTCGGCCGACGCTGCATCGGGATTCCCGTCCACGGCCCGTGTGTCTATGGGGATTTGAACTGTGGGTGGGGCCCGTGATGTTGAATATTCGGCGGGATTGGCATCGTTGTCCTCGACCTGTGCCTGAGTCGCAGTACGTCGATGGGTGAGCTTCGTGAAATGTCCAATTGCTGTGGCTTTGTATTTGGACATCCATCTGGCGGAGGTCTGTTCTGAGCCCGTCCGATCTGGCTCTGTGACCTCCTGAGTCTTGCTCATAAGACGCGGTGTGGTGGGGGGTGATGGAAACTGGCTATCTCTCATGCAGGCAGATGTCGACGGCGTGGATGCCCACCACGCCGAAAACACGATATGTGGCTGTGCCACGCCCCACGATCACAAAACTCGACGTCCTTAGCAAAGCAACTCAAGAATGTTTACACTAAACAGCAATCATTATATCAAGCAGTTCCAATGCAGCGCGCAGTTGCAGCAATACGGAAGTTCATCGGAACGACCGTGTGTCTACTTGTAAATCAGTGCCAGCTCCAGTGTCTGCTTGGCCACTCACTCATAATACTTCTGTATTCCATCACCATCCATAATCAAAACATCTCCCTGGAAATGCAGCGTGCAGGTGAGTAATAGATATCACGGGATAATCTGTAATTGACACTGACATGACGGAGAACCAGAGACAGTGCATTGGAATTGCCCTTGCCCTTTGGGCTATCCACCCTCGAATGCGGGCGAAAATGCATCAGGGCAGCGGAGCCTAGGGATAAAGACGCTACGGTGGGTCCTAACCCCTTTTCACTGTCACTGTGGAACTAGCCATAACTCAGTGGCGTGTCTGGGATCACACAAAGCTAGGTCATACTTACAGCCATCTTCTGTCGCTCCATGTACGCTGCACTGAGAATCTCGTTGAACGGGATATCAATGCGTAGCGAAACGCTAGCTCTCTCCTTGATCAATGCCAAGGCTCGTCGGACGCATTCAGGCGCATCGCGGAAAGGGACTGTTTGTCCCGAACCGCCAACATACTGAAGTAGGGATGAGCACACTCGGCAATGTTGCGTTGAACAGGACATACTTGGTATGGCTCTCCGGCTGACACGGTCACGTTACCAACTGAACGCGTCTTATATGTAGAGAACAATACTTACAATTCTGAGAAAAATAATTAGTGAGTAACGACCCACGAGCTAATCGAGTCCACGTTAGTTCGAATCGATAGCTGTTAAATCAGAATACCTCTATGCTACGGAAAACATCAGATCGCGGCCTAATAAAGGATTGGCGTACTCACCATTCGTAGTGGGTATCGACGAAGCTTCAGTTCACCGGTAGTGGCTTGCTGCTGGTACAGTCGGAAGATGTCGTCGGCTTCTCTATTGGATAAAGGGGTACCGAGAATGAGGTGGATTTTACCCCTGAGCGCAAATCTGTCGCTAGTCACGCAAGACAGAAATGATGCTACTTGCCTGCCGTGGGGTAAGATGAAGGTAAGGCGATTGGTGAATCCTCTGTTCGATCCAAGATCAATTGGTTCGAGACGGCAGGCGATGATGCCTGTGGAAATAGCAGTGAGTGAAACTAGAGATAGCAGCGGCGACGTAATATCCCACCTGATTCTTTCCCGACTTGCGAGTGTAGAAAGCCTTTGGAGGGACGCTGGTGCCAGAACTCCTTTGGTACGCGTGTCCTACCATTGACTACATATTGCCGCTGACCCGGCAACTCAGTGTCAGTGGTTCACAGAAACTGTTACATTACTTACCTTGCAATTCGAGCACTCCCAGTGTTCCCATTTATACCTGCCCATTCCGTCAAACTTGCCAGTAGTTGGCGTCATCAAACGTACCTGCACGACATTCGACCACACTCCGTGCAATGCCAGCCTTTGGTACAGGCATATGTGGTCGTAATTCCACCGGATGTTTCGACCACCCGAGTCGGTATAATATTCGGCAGTCTGTCGAATTTCTGGGGTAAGAGCTGTAAGAACTCTTCGTGGTAATCCAGCTGCTTTGGTTCTTCGCCGTCGATGCTCCAAAAGAAATTACAACGAGGATTCAAGCACATCCAACCTTGCTCGTAAACAAACGGACTGAGCTCTTGGCAATGTTCGCATCGGATACTTGGATCTCCACCAGGACTTCCGGTCTTCGTCGAATACATCTCTGAGCTTGAGATGGGCTTGGGCACGTCGGACGCTCTGTCCGACGGTTCTTGCCGAGGTAACCACCAGGGTTCAACTTGACCTTCGCACCATTGGAACGCGAATTTCCACCGGACAATACGCCCTGATCCATCACGGGCCGGTTGGCACTCCGCTAGGACATGGTTAGACAGGAACGGTGGGCAGTGTGTTGAAAACTTGCCCCATGCATGAGATATCCAATATAAACCAAGCACGACGTAAGTATAATTGGCCGAGGCAAGATCGTAAGGAAAGAGTGCGTATTTATCATCGGCAAGAAGCACAATGGGCCGACGTTCCTTGTAAGTCTTTAGTAATGCGCGAACTGACGTATCCGTGGCTTGCTGATCTTGATCCAAGTAGTAGCGTTTAACACCTCCACGAACGTCAATTATGGATTCGGATTTGCCACCCCTATCCTACGTGTTCAGTTGCATTCAAGCAGGAGTACACAGGTCAAACACACCCATGCGAGATGATCAATTTCCCGCCGTGTCGGAATACATCCCGGCTGCAGATAGACCACTGAGAAGTCTAAAGTGATGAAGATTTTAATCACATACTTTGCAGCATATGCGCCAAGAAGGTAGCCCCTGACAATGTCGTTCTTGAAGTAGACGCCACCATGATAACAACGGAAATATTCAAAGGACTCGCAGACCTCTTGGCGAGACTTATCAAAGGTCAGACGCTGTGCTTGGACTCGTATTAAAGCAACTCACCTGGGCCCACAGACGCGGAGGAGCTGGGACCGGAGGCTTCGGCAGGGCAGGAGCTGCTGGAAGGACCTGAACGTCATTTCCTTCGTCTTGATTGTCGCCACTGAGCGCGTCGCATTCCGCGTCATACTCCTTATCTTGTGTCCAGTCTGCCACGTCGGGTCCGACTGGTTCCCGCAACACCGCGAGCGCATTGCTCGCTACATCTCGCAGAAGTTGGTCTGCGTGCTGTAGAGATGGGGCTCCGCAAGGAGCTCCACGGACGGCCGGTGTTAAACACACGTTGCGTACTTTTCGAGGAAGAGGCCGTAACACTCTGTTGTCTGGGCCAAGAGATTCGTGAGAGTTGGCCGATGTGGTATCACCCGATGCCACGAATGGTGTTTCGAATTCAAGCCGAGTACGCTTCCCTCGCACCTTTTGCTTCACATTTTCCCGAGCTGATGGAACACTGGCAGCCTGAGGACGTCGGATCGTTGGTTCCTGAGAAAGCTCCGCCTGCAAGTTGTGGGCGAACTCGGGTTCTTCTTCTCGTCCATCCTCCTGAGTTAACATTAATGCTCGACGCCTTCGCTTGTTTGCGGGGGGCTGATGGTCTCTGACCAGTTTCTTCTTCCGTACTCTTCGAGTGTTGGAATCCGCTTGGATGGAATGAGTGGAAACGTTCCACAGCTTTTCGCTGTGACCCCTGCGGCCACTGGGTGGCATTATCGCGCAGCGCCTACCCTGAACATCGGAATGGGAAATGAAGATATCGAACTGGGAGGTTGTCAAGGATGATCTTGGCTGAGAAATGCTGACAGCCTCTTTCGTGCTCTGTTTGGTCGCTCTAGTTCTGTGGGCTGAGTTCCCCGTGTCCACTTGGTTGTTGACCGCAAGCGGCGCAGGCGGTTGGTGAGGGTGGGATGCAATCCGTTTTGACCGGTGGGATATTGAGTTAGCAGCGGTGACGGCATGAGTGTTCGGTGGCTCCCTGTCATCTTCGGACCCATCAGAAGGCGCAATGGCAGGTGGCTTCTGCGAACTAGCTTTGCGTTTCCCCTTTTTCGATGTTGAAGTCACGAGCTCTGATACGACGGACCGTCGTGCAACAGTGGCATGGGGTGGGTCAAAGGGGGACTCTTGCTGTGTCGTGGAGCTAGCTTTCGAAGAACGGGACTCACGCTCCAATTTTGAGCGTGTCGTAGCATCTCCTGTCAGTGTGGGATTTGAACACGCAGCTGCCGCATCAACAGACGCGAACCATACCTGAATCAAGATCATCGGCGCGAGTCTCAGCCTGGTGACTCGCTTTCTTTGGGCCGGAAAAACGAAAAGAGCGTTGGTTGTCTTGGTTGTTCCTACTGGGTTTGACCTTGATGAAGGCGGGACCGTGTCTAACTATACGAGCTTCGTATTTTCTGGCCTCATTCGTGTGCCCTTGTTTGTGTCCTTTATATAGCCGGCACTGGTACTCGAAGAAGGCCTCGTAAAGCGCTTCACCTTTGTCGGCGAATATGAAAGAGCTTTTATCCGAGAGGATGTCGGGGAACACCAAGCATGCCCACCTCTTGGCTGCGGCAGCTGCCTGAGGAAGGGTTAGCGAGATCCCCAATTGTGAAGACACGTTGCGAGTACGTACTTGCGCGTCCTGCTTCATTTCCTTGACAAATTCAGAGATGTTCTGCTTGCCCGCCGAACGCTGACCTTGCGCGCAATCATATGTGGCGATACGACTGCAAAGGGGCTCGTGTTCCAGGAGGGACGGGTCGTCGACGCTCTTGGGCAGGTTCATGGGGATCAGGAAACGCGTAATTAAACGCCACTCGCACCCTGAGCGAGCAGGTGTTTGACAGAGAGAAACATTATTTATTATTTATTTTGAAATCGCAATGTGATGTCGTGAGCTCTCAAGATCTCAAGCCAGCAGGATAGCAACCTTTCAATCTAAAGTGTAGTGAAGTCTAAGTTGCAACATTACATTTATTTCGAGCCCAAGGCGTGTTGGAGAGCTTCATAAACGTCTGCTTCTATCCGCGCCTCCAGCTTGTCTTCCTCCGACCCATTACCAGCAGTAACCCTCAGCGCTTCCTGCAAGTTGGCACGAACAGCCTGGAACCAATACGTCAGCCAAGCGAACATTCCCAGGAAGAGTACCAGACCTCGGGCGAGAAAGACTCTAGCGGGGCACCCTCGACCACGTTAATTGTCAACTTGTTGCCAGGGTGAACGTTTGCAAAACCGCCAGACACTGCAGAAGTCAGGAACGACACGGTATAAATTCCCATACTACACACCAAACCATTTTTTCGATGTGTTTCCCGATTCAATCACCTCCACGACACCGGGACGAAGGGGCTCGATGGAAGGGACGTGGTTTGCGAGAATACCCATGTCTCCAGTTGCAGCCGAGATATTTACTTGGACGACATCTGCAGAAGTGAAGATGGCCTGGCAAGAACTGTCAGAAACGGATGCCTCGAAGGAAGGGTGACAACCTGGTGCGGGAGGACAAGCGAAAGCTTGATTTTGTCGGAAACCTCAGCGTAGCCACGTCTCTGCGCACTGAGTGCTGCTGGCGCACGTTTGGCGGCGGACGAAAGCAGACGCAACGCAGACATAGTGAGTAGTACCGGTAGCCTTCGAGCTGTCGGTCGAGCCAATGTGCACTTCGGACAAAGCCGGTCTATTAATCACGTGATCGTTCCGAATTCACAAGTCTATGTTACATGGATTTACATCGCATTGTACGTCCCCTTCCGCATATTCTTATGGCTCAAACCTCGATTCATGCAATGCATTGACATGTGATAGTGTGTAGTCTTGAGGAAGAAACTCTGGAGCACGCAGGACGCCTCTCTCTCTGGAGCCAGGTTGTCAGGAATGTTAACGCCACATCTTTCAGGTGAGGTACATACATTTCATCAACCGCAACCATGAGGTCGTAATTAATCTCCTGACTGACCACCGAGTCGAATTTGTATGACGGGTGTGATCGAACGAATTCTCGCATCCATCTCGCCGTGGTGTGCAACGTGCCTGGGCAATTCAAGAATGCAGGAACGGGGTAAAAACGTAACTACGCACCATTTGCACGACAGCGGACGAGATCGATGTATTTGTTGATCTGCCGTCTCTCAGATGGATCTATATCGAGCGTTTCAAGATACGCCTCAACGAGGCCAAGTAACCCAGTAGACGTAGGACCCTATGATAATTGGGAAAACTTGAACCCAGTGCGTGGCGTAAATGTATTGGATGTCTACCTTGCCATTGAAGATTTCCTCCATCGACATCTCCTCGTATTCATCCTCTACGGGAGTGTCCACAAGTATGGGAGGAGCAGGAACGCGGGGGAAACAATTCCGCAACTTTCGTTCCTTGGGGGGGATACGATCCTGCGAGTCGACTGGGGACGAAGATCCAGACGACGAGGGGGTGCTCAACGTAGGGGTTATGTCGCCTGGTGGCAATACATTTTTGCGGAAGAAGAACTTGCCCTGACGAACAGCATCTCGTTTTTGTGCCCTTACCATATTCTCATCAACCTTGTAGATATTAATTGGCGACTACATCTAGATAGACAGCGAGAAACGCACCTTAGAAATGGGAACGTAAAAATTCAGGTTGAAGGCAAGAATGGCTCTAGACAAGAGTACGATGAAGACGGCGAATGCGGCATTCTCGAAGTCCGTTAGCTGTACTTCCATGCTACGAAACTCGACTCGCCAACCAATGGGGGAATTGGGTGGCGGTGGTTTGAAACGAAGAGTTTGCCAGTTCGTTGATTGGAGGTTCTTACCGATAATGTTGGCATGAGGTATCACCGAAGGTGAGGCAGTGCTTACTTCAAAGTGATCATTACTAGTCTCGTCATCTTGCTGGATAGTTTCCGAAAAGATGACCAGAGGGTCGCGAATAAATATGTGGGATACGTGCTTGGCAAGTAACTCGTCAATGCCTATGAACAAGTGAGATAAGGATCACAGAAGAAAATTTACATTGCTCTATACGTACCATGGTCGACAAGGCGAGTGTAGATTTCTCGATCATAGGGCACATCGGTGTCGTTGTATGCTGGCTTATTGTTCCAATCCGTAGATAAATACAGGTCAACGCTGTCATAGCGCGACTTTGGAACCACATATTTATTCCCTTTCAACGGCTGCAGGATGGCGTCATCAATCGCAATCTTTACGTGGAAAACAAATTAACTCACCGCCTGTCCGCGCTCCTCCGCGGTGCGGTCATCCACACTGCCAGCAATGACATTCCAGCGGCAGTCAACGTCGGAGAGATAACCACGCCAGATAGGACTAGCGGCGGTCAAGGCAAGCTGCGTGTGTGCATAAGCTAAGTGTGTGCATCGGTGTTCGAAACACATACCATGATGGGGCCTATTGGAATAAGGGCATCGTACATGCGCCTCGCTTCTTCGATATTACAGCTCTGGAATGTGAGTTGCAAACAGCAGCAACCCATGCCAAAACCCATTGCATCCATATAAATATGATCTATTAAAGCTGCGCCATTCTTGGCCTCTGGACGGTGAAATGGGCGTCAGCCATTGAAGCACATTACGCGCAAGGAAGGCCTCACCAGCATCTTCTGGGTACAAAGAACGGTGCCATGGTATAGTAGGATCGACGAACGGTCTTGGCGTCTTCTCATCAATGAAAATAGGAAGATTGATAGCAACTTTGGAGCCTCTCCTGGTTCTAATATTGGCTGTGAGGGTACTAGGACAGAATTAGAAGGTGGGTGGGGGACAGGCCAAAAAGGAGCACCGACGGGAAACGTGCATGTGGATTGGTGATCTCTTCCGGCAAGAATAGGCTGTGGCTGGACTTGGCACCATCTGGACTGAAATAGGGATCCGTAAAGACACCGGTAGCACCCAGGCGAGGGAACGAGGTGACCGTAACAGGGACCTCGTTTGCGTTGAGATGCCTCCTGGCAAGAAGCCGTCTGGTGTTCGAGATGAAGACGGTGTTAGATAACAAAGAAAGCGGGTTTCTTGCCTATAGTGCATGTTGGATTCTACGGAAAGTAAATCTTGTATAGAACCTGTGTAGGGAGACCCGGGAGTGGACTCTAACATGTATCTCCCATACTCGGGGTGAAAGGTCGGAACTGACATTCTAAGGAGATCGTCTGCGAGCTACACGCCGGCAGAGAGCTGAAGCTTACGAATCTGGGGTATCATCCTCGAGGTCGGTGACAATTTTGCTGAGCTTGGCGAGGATCTCAGTCTGACGGAGAGAGAGTTTTGCATTCTTTGTCGCGTTATCGAAGGCGATAACCATGTACTCTATCTGAGCAAGACGAATGAGGATGGGTGCGAGAGCCGGAGCCAAGCGGGCGATACCTCATCACCCCAGAGGAGCTCGTCTCCGTGTCTGTCCTTGACCCTGTCCCAGGTATGGAGAAACTGAGTGATACCATGCTGCCTGACATGATCGGCATGTTTTCTGGCCTCGTCCCAGGTGAGAGGTGTTCCGAGATACAAGAGACCCATTGCGTGAGATGAGCAGGGGATTGCGCAACCAGAGGCGCCAAGATATACGAGAAGATAAATGATGGATGATACATCCGATGTATCAGTTTGGCATGCGATACCTTACTCATGCTGTCGCACCATTTGTAAGACCACGGCGATTGTGCCATGGGGACTCGCACATCACCGTTCCGTTCTTTATAAGTAGTTACGACATTAATGCTATCCGCTATCCCCATTGGTCGTCCACTTGAGAATTATCTTGAGCGCGAGCAGCACATGTCTCAACGCACGTGTCCATGCCTCCTCCTGGCTAAATTGTAGCTTGACCGATGCATCCCCTATCTTGTCCTTGATAACCCTGTGCGAGCGTTAGTCCCTGCTCCCGATTCAGCGGCCCTTCTCACTCACTGGTGCGGGAACTCAACACCCCCGTCCTGTGACTTGACGTAATCCATCAACTGCTTCAGGCACTCCAGGAAGGCTACCATCGCAAAATCAAACCGGCGGTTGTGCAGTAGCCGGCCAAAGTGAAGATCTCCTGAGCCATACAGTTCGTATGTCGCTTTGTCTCCTGTCGTTCGTTCAAGTCGCGAAAAGGAACCCATCGGGATTAAACGATAGCTACGGACGCAAGTCAACGCCAATTTCCGATGAGGTACATGAAGGATCACTTGTCAAATGTAAAGTCGAGTTTCCGCGCAATGGTATATAGTAGCAATAGTGTCTGCCCCCACGCCGCATTGATCTCGGGCCATTCCACCTGTACCACATCAAGTGACTTGCGAAACAAATAGCAGCCACACTCACTGGGATCCCAGGGACACGTCCCAACCTTAGGCCATTTATGGTCCCGAAGACTCCGTCATGGCCGATACAAAAGGCATCGTTGTAGACGTTGGTACGTTCCAGTTTCTCGTACGCGGCATAGTCTGCAGCGTACGCAGCCCGCAAGGACGAAAGGAGAGCGGCTTGACCAGCAGAAGCTAACTGATGTTCGTTGTGGGCACGCCAAAACCTGATAAGCAGTCAACCACGAGCTCGTAATGTATAGGGAGTGCTCACTCGTCTTCCTCGTCTTCCAGAGCTCTTTCCTCTAACTTCAACGCGCGTAACTCCTCATCGAGTTGCTCTCTCTCGCGCTCAGCCAACCGTAATTGCTCGATCGCGACGCGCTCTTCTGATTTCAAGCCCTCGATCCTCTTCTCTGCTTCATCTTTACTCATGTCTTGGCTCTCACGCTCCTTCTCCTTCTTGAGCTCTTTTTCAAAGGCAAGATAACCGTCGCGTTCCTTCTTAGTTTCATCTAGTTGCCTTTGTAAAGAGGAGAGAAGGATCTGCGTGCACTCCGCACACAACGGATGATCGATATCAGTACGGGTCGTCAGCAAATTAAAGAGGCGTATGGTTGAACGCAAATGATGTGATATAGGTGTCGGATTCGGCTGTCCGGATTCGGTCTGTGACGGTACTGAGGTTGATTGTGGTTGTGATGGTGGACCCTTTGATATGGCATTGCTGGAAGGAGCGGCAGCGGGTCTAGGAGTAGTGTTGGGGGGTAAAGGGGATGGTATGTTGCGTATGACACTGTCTTGCAGGAGCACAAAAGACTCGTTTGGAGCTGGGTAGTTGCGCTGGGGTTGCTTCCCTTGTGCACGCGAAGAAAGGGGTGGTGAAGTTCTGGAATTGTCTGGGTGCTTTGCATGCTGCCAAGCGGCTTTGGATGCAGGAGGAGAAGGAAGGTGGGCCAACTGTTCGGCCTCTGTCATATGCTGAACACGTGTAGAGGGTGCTGGTGGTAAGGATGTAGCAAGCATGTCATACTGGAAAGGTGAAAGGTCTACGAGAGAGGCGTCGAGCTGAGATTGTCTGAGTACTTCTGTTGTCTTGACAGAGCTGAATCGCATACCTGAAGGTGTTCTTTGCATTGCTGGCAGACGTAGCTCATGGCGAGAGTTCAAGGACCCTCCTTCCAAACTCGGACAACCCCTGACCGGGACCGACCTGCCACTGCATCGATCTTCGCAACGACTCACCAAAAAAACGCGCTCTTCGATGAACTGTTGTATGGAAAACACGCGCCGTTCTTGTTATACATCACCGTCGCCATCAACCAACGTTCTCTCGATCCGTACCCTACCCTGCTACGTTCACGGACTTTCTGTGAAAATCTCCTTCAAGTTCGAGGTTAGTCCGCACCGCTCTCGACGGTTCTTTCTAGCTCTCTGTACAGATCCACACCTATATCGTAATCACTGTCCATGTCTGCTGCTGCCGCTCCACCTCTGCGCCTGATGGTACTCCTCACATTTCCGTCAGTGGATGACCAGTGCTGCGCTGGCGATGCTGCATGGCTCCCTTTCTTTTACATCATTCCATTCTCCCTACGCGACATCACCGCTATGTACACCCACGTATAAGAGCCTCAAGGTTCCACTGGGTCAACTCAAACTTGAAGTCAGATCATCCCTGCGCCCCAATCCACAAGTGTTCATTATTCTTGGCTACGCATCACCAGTCCATGCATAGATGTCCACTCGTGTCTTTGCCCTCCTCATCGGTGTCGACAACTACAAATCAGGTCGCATTTGGAACCTCGAGGCTTGCGCCGACGATGCACGAC
>JBBPOD010000199.1:0-25486 GCA_038091255.1 Tylopilus intermedius | reverse complement strand
GAACCACCCCCGAAATATCCCCCTCACTCAAAGTCGTCGTCCTCCACAAATAAACAACACCATCACCGCGACCACATCCTCGACGCAGTCAGAGACACCGTTCAGCTCGCCTCAGATCGCCCCAGGACCAGTCGAAGCCAAACAGCCGCCGTGTGTGTATCTTTGCTCGCTCCCCAACTGATTTCCCATGCTCAAATCCCCAAAAGTAATCAACAATCTTCAGGCGCCTCCCGCACTCACGGCCGTCGCTCCATGTCTCAAGACTCAGTCTTACATGTAGCCAATGCCTTAGAAAAAGCTAAATCCAAACCTCGTGGAAAGAAGGGTTCTGTTCATGCGGACGTCATCGACAGACTCGATTTTAGTGGTGTAGGGCCAAGTACGTCCTTGTCCATCCCACCACCTCCTCTCACTCATCCTCTGCTCCATCCTTGTTCCCCAGTGTTCCACCATGATGGCCCCTTCGATGCTTGTGCCCCATCGCGCAACCGTCATCGCACGCAAGCTCCCATGCTTGCCTGGAGCAGTCCACCAGGCGAAGACACCTCCGTCCCCACGAACTCCCCCTACCCGTCTCCAGATGTCTACAAGGGGGTATTTTCTCCCACGTACGACCCCCCAAAGAAGAAAGTAGATGCTCTTGCAGAGGCTTGGGGAATTCACGAGCCCGAACCATTCGAGGAATTCTTTGCAGGTGGAGGCACCGCTCGCCGTGATGGCGACACTCCGGCCAATTCAATTTATGCCGGTAAAGAGGGACATGGATCTCGCCATGGCACCCCACAACATTCCCTCGGGCGCCGTTCAAAGGATGGCCGTGACCTCCGGGAGGTCTACAGGGAATACCTAGATGATGACGCCAGGCAGGCGCGTGACAAGGACCGCTCGGAGAGGGAAAATCGTCGGGGGCGACGTGGCGCTTTGCCTCCTCCACGGCCAATTATGGTCCCAGACGCACACGACGCTCCTCTCTCTGATGTTGAAAGTGGTCCCGGGTCCCCCTCGAGTGTACCCAAACGCACAAAGTCTATCATGCAACGTATCCGCAAGATGCGTGACTCCCCAAATGTTCCCGTATCCTACGACGACGCCGAGAAACCACCCTCCCCAACATCAGCCGATCAATATCAGTCTGCTACTCGGCCGACTCATCGTCCGCAGAACTCTTTCCTTGGCCGTTTTACTGGAGGCAACGGCATCTATACAGATCGCCGCGGGAACATGAAGGAGAACACCTCTCCTCTCACGGACAATCCAGACAATTTCGTGTATATCGATGCACCGCGGAAAGATAAACAGTTACCGGCGACGCCTCGTACTCAAACGACCGTCCGCACACCGTCAGGTGAAGACAGATTTGCGGACTATGATGTCCCAATTGGATCTCCCGGCTCTGGCGCTGCTCTTGGTCGGAAGACGAGTTTGTTGAAGAAGGTTAAAGACGCCGTCAGAGGTCCGAGATAAAGCAATTTCGCCTCAGACTATACCACCTTGATTTTGTTCCCTGTTTGTTCTTTTCGCCTCTTTGTATTTCGGAGGTCCTCTCTCAAGAACATGTCTTATCTTTTTGATTTTTTTTCGGCGTTGTCACACCACTTGTGTTTGGCAATCTCGTGCCACTCTCCCAGCGAATCACGATTTTGCGATTGGTCTCCCTTCCTCCCCTGTTTCATTATGCTCCCCTTGTATCCATCCTAGTGTCCTATTGTCTACATATACCCAACTCCGAGGTTGTATGTAGGTTTACACGTTGCGATGTTTAAATATCTAATAGCGTATCCCACTTATATTCTGCTCAGGTTCTCCGCTATGATGTAACGCTGGTCTGTCACGGTGTTGATCCCGGATCAAAATCTACAGCATTCTACTATTCAATCCTACCTCTTCCAGCGTCTTCTTCACGTCTTCTATCCTCACTTCTTCCCGGTGGAATATTCCAGCAGCCAAGGCAGCTTCCACGTTGGTCTCCCTGAACACGTTTACAAAGTGCTCTTTAGTTCCTGCTCCACTGCTAGCCACCACTGGGATTGACACAGCATTTTTCACCATGCGAATGAGGTCGTGGTCAAAGCCACGGCCTGTCCCATCCCTGTCAATGCTGTTCAGTAGGATCTCCCCTGCCCCGAGCTTCTGTGCACCCTTCGCCAATTCTACGACCGAGACCGGGCGTACTTCTCGTCCTCCAGAGACTGTGCACTGATACCACCAAGCCTTGCCATGCTCATCGGGGTTCTCGTTCCGCCCGTAGATGAGCTCATCTCTGTACGGCCCATCGTATGTGGTGGGATCCACGAAAACCCGCTTGGGATCGATCGAGACGACGACAGCTTGGCTACCATACACCCTGGAGATGGTCTCGATCGCGCTAGCAACATTGCTGGCCGCGCGCAGCTTCTCGACCGCGTAAACGGCCTCGGAACCGATGCTAACTTTATCAGCACCTGCGCGAAAGTATGCGCCGGCTACTTCGACTGCGGTCCGCTTTGTGCCATCGGGGTCGACGGTGTCCTTGATACCACCTCCGATCGTGAGAGGAACAAAGACTTTCTCTGCAGCGACGCGAACGACGGCAATCATCGGCTGATCGTGGAGAGGAGAGTGACGGAATGAGGTGATATTGAGAAGGCACAGTTCGTCCGCCCCAGATGAGTAGTACTTGTCGGCGAGTGCGACTGGCTTCCCGAGGTTACGTACCGCACCCGCGGTCCTCACTGCTGTAGTACTCGGGGGCGAGACTTTCTCGCGCACGTCGTATTGATCGCCCTTTGTGACGACGAGGTCTCCGTCGTCGTTTGCACGGATGTCCAAACATGCGATGATACGTTTGGTGAGGCCATCGTTTGGCTTGGGTGGACGGAGCACTTGGATGGGAGGTGAAGGAGCAAAGGTACGACCTTTCCGTGATTGTTCTATCCATTCCTTTAGGATATTTAGACCCGCCGGGCCCGACTTTTCGGGATGGAATTGGGTAGCGAAGATGTTCTGCTTTCGGACCGTGGATATGAAGACTTCCTGGCCGTATTGGGTGGTGGAATGTGTCCACTCGGCGGCAGGACTGGAGGGATCGTACTTGGCACAGTATGAGTGCACGAAATAGTAGTGGGACGCGGATGAGACGCCCTCGAGAGCCGATGGATCGGAAGTATCAAGGGGCTCTACGGAGTTCCAGCCCATGTGAGGGACCGCCTTGTCGGTGTCATCGAAGCGAACGATTGGACATGGTATCGTGCCTAGTCCCCGAGCGCCGGGGGACTCGGCGGATGATGCAAAGAGGACCTGCATGCCAACGCATATGCCAAAGTAAGGTTTCCCGGAGCGCAGGTACTCTCGAAGAGGCTCCAAGAGGCCATGATCGTGGAGGGATTGGATGGCAGTGTGAAAAGCGCCCTGACCTGGAAATATGAGGGCCTGCCAGTGGTGGAGATCATTTGGTCATCAGCGAGGGAATGCGGCGATCAGTGCTTACTACGGGCGAGTCGGAGAGTGTTAATGCTGCAAAGTCGGTTTCGTTTCTGATCCACTTGTAATCAGAATAACCGAGCTTCGTGAGCGAGTTCGCGAGGCTCTGCACGTTGCCCGCGCCGTGATCGAGAAGGAATAGACGCATGAGGGAGATCGGCCGACTCCCCCGAACAATACCGGTATAAAGGTTCGTCTCATCCTCAGGCTTGTTCTCTACAGTTACGCCTATCATGGTCCCCCAACCGATCCCCATCCCTTCTGCTTCTACCCGCGTCGTCTCCACTTCCCCCTCCTCTCACCCTTCCCTTCTTCGTCATCACGATTCTCTCGTGGCCCTCAACGCCATCAGACAACCAAAGGTACTCCATCCCGCCGACAACGAGGACCTGAGGCTCCTCCTCGTCGAAAATATCAGCCAAGAGGCTGTCCGCTACTTCAGATCCCAGGGTTTCCATGTCGATCATCACACTACTGCTCTCTCAGAGGCAGAGCTTGTGGAAAAGATTCCTCATTATCACGCCATCGGTATACGCAGCAAGACTCGGATTACAGAGAAGGTCATCAAGGCAGCGTCAAAGGTATGCATAGTCCATTCAGCCGTGTCCTGTGTCTCACCTGCCCTCGCTTCTTCTAGCTTCTTGTCATTGGTTGTTTCTGCATCGGGACCAACCAGGTTGACCTCGTCACTGCAGCCAAAGCTGGCATACCCGTTTTTAATTCCCCCTTCTCCAATTCCCGATCAGTCGCGGAGCTGGTCATCTCCGAGGTTATCGCACTCTCACGACAGTGGTGCCAACGTTCCCAAGAGATGCATGCTGGTATCTGGAATAAGCAGTCAAAGGGGTGTTGGGAAGTCCGTGGAAAGACCCTCGGGATCGTGGGATACGGTCACATTGGTTCCCAGCTCTCCGTCCTCGCAGAGGCCCTTGGTATGCGCGTCATCTTCTACGATGTGATCAACATCATGCCTCTCGGCTCCGCTCGCCAAGTCGAAACTCTTCCAGCCCTTTTGGCCGATTCTGATTTCGTCACTCTCCACGTCCCAGAGCTTCCCGAGACCATCAACATGATCTCGAAGCAGGAGCTAGAACAGATGAAGGCTGGATCCTATCTTATCAACAACGCACGTGGCCGTGTCGTCGACATCCCGGCATTGATCGATGCTCTCGAATCCAAACATCTCGCTGGGGCTGCGCTGGACGTATACCCTGCCGAGCCAGCATCAAACGGTCTACTCTTCAATGAACAGATCAACACGTGGGCTGCTGCTCTTTGCTTGGCTCCGAACGTGATCCTGACCCCCCACATCGGCGGTTCCACGGAAGAGGCACAGCGTATGATCGGCGAAGAAGTCTCTCAGGCGCTGACGCGTTATCTCAACTACGGGTCCACCTTTGGGGCGGTCAACTTCCCAGAGGTTGACCTGCGTGCCATCACTGCGGAACAGGGTAATCACGTCCGTGTTTGCTACGTTCACACCAACCAGCCGGGTGTGCTCAGGCAGGTCAACGACATCCTGTCCCCATACAACGTCGAGAAGCAGTACTCTGATTCGAAGGGGGACATTGCATACCTGTTGGCTGACATTGCCGACGTCAGCCCCTCGGATGTCAATAGACTCAGGGAGACCATTAGCCACACTAGCGCAAACATTCTAACGCGACTGTTGGTTTGATAACAACCCAACGGCGACAGAATATGATTGTATCCACTCAACTGGTTCAATCATCATGTAGTATACACAAAACACGTGCTTTTTAGGCACACATTCCATCCAGTGTCTCTCGAATCGCTGCCGGTATAAATGCAATGCTTACAACTAGTGCATTAAGCCCATAATTCACCATACAGTATCGGCTCTCAGAGCACGTGGACAAGACATCATCATTCAAAAACCGCATCTTCAGCTTTCCTCCTCTGGATCTCCTATTCCGCCAGAGAGAATGGCGAACGTGGTCTCCATCTCAGGAAGACATGGCGAATCGTAGATCTTACATGTCCGTGTGTTTCCGCGGGCTTTCTTGAATTGCAAGCTAGCACAGGATGAGCCACAGATATCGAGAGAAATTTGACTACTGACCGGGTAGTGGATGCGTGGGCCATGATATTGCCTCCAATAGGTTTCTTCTCATTCGCAGCGTACGGTCCAGCAGATGCATCAGGATTCGACATGACTTGATTTGTGATGACAACGGCAATGCCAAACTAGACCAAGGACATAAACCGGGTTCTACACAAATAGGCAAGGCAACTGACCTCGTCAGCTAGTCGCTGAAGGGTGCGAAGGAACTTTGCAAGATGATTTTGGCGAGCGGAAAGCTCTCCGCGACCACTGAAGTCTGTCCTATACAGTGCTGTGCAAGAATCAACGATAAGAAGACAGAACCTGGGACGGTTCTTCAGGGTTTAGTTGGCAGAGCGTCGGTGTGAATACAGATGGTACCTTGACTCCGCCATAAGGGCACTGGCGCTGGTGAGCAGACTGTTCTGATGATCTGCATTGTATGCGCGAGCATACGCAACGTTGTCTAGTACTTCTTCCCCATTGAGACCATATCTCTCTGCGACGGCAAGCAGACGGGCAGGACGGAATGTTCCCTCCGTGTCGATGTATAAGCATTTACCCTCGCCGCCTCCCATGCTAACAGGGAGCTGACAAGTCACCGAAAGAGTGTGACACAGCTGGGACTTTCCTGTTCTGAATTCGCCGAATAATTCTGTTATTGCACCAGTCTCGATGCCACCTGTATGCGCGTTAGACAGGCGAGTAGATGAAAAATGGAGCGCGCGATCACAGACCACCGAGCAGAGCATCGAGCTGTTTCGAACCAGTTGTTATATGCACAAGTTCGGAACGACGGGCATGGACTTCTGTAGCACTCTGGAAGCCGAGTGGGACGATTTTCTGAGCTGGTCTCGAGTTGGCTGTGAGGGCCGAAAATAAGCTGACTCGGGCAAGTACTTGCCTTCAGCAAGGATCTTTTCTGCCTTGGTGTCTGAAATACCCTTGATAACCATGAGGTTCTTCTTCGGTGTAAAAGCGACAGCCTCGACGGTGTGGAGACCAGCATCTGCGAGTTTCTTGATGTCGTTGGCATGTATACCTGCCTCCTCTAGTTTCTGTACGAGAAGGGGACCTGAAAGGGAATAGTCTTCTTGCGGTGCCTCGTTCTGAGATGCTTGGGACATGGTCGTTGGTCACGAATGACTCGGAACGAGGACAATGAGGACGCGTTCATCACGTGGCCGCGTAATGGGCAGCAGATGTATTGAATTATCAATACGATACAGTAACGTTAACGGATCCGTCACTAGAACGAGCTTCCTCTGTAGTAGCAAGCCCTGATCGTCTGACATGTTTCCGACCTAGCTTTGACTCCAGCAGCGCGACAGCGGGAAGATCCAATATCACCCTCCGCCACCTGACGAGGTCATACACCTTCACTTCGTCAGCGTGTCTGAACTCCAGACCTCGCAAATTCCTCCCGGCGCGTTTGATGGCGGGATCCACCTGAGGCAATCCAGAGACGAACAACGTCCCCGTTCTCCATCCAAGCGTTTCGAGTCGATTCTTGAGCGTGACTGTCTTGTGGCAGTACCACTTTATACGAGGCACGACACCTAGTCGTTGTTCTTTGAACTTGACCGACAATGCCACTCTCATGCCCATCTGGATGACTTTGCGGTTGAGTTTGGTACTGAAATCGCGCGGCTTTGGACCGAATGCTACGCCTCCTCCACGAAGCATGGGACTCTGTCCGTCCCCTAGACGTGCTCTCCCAGTTCCTTTCTGGGGGCGAATTTTCCTCCCGGAACCTCGGACCTCCCCTCGTGTCTTAGTATTGGCAGTTCCCTGGCGGAGGGAATCTAGATGGTGCACGGCACAGAGATGCAAGATGTCGCGCCGGATGGGATGATTGAACACGGTGGGGTCAAGAGCGACCGCTTTGTCTCTTTCCTTTTTACCCTCGAGAGACGACAATGTAAGGTAGACTGGCTCGACAGGGTCGATAGCTGGATGCATGTGTCAGTGAGTTCGCAAGAGCCGGGTAAAACAAAAAGAGACCTCTGCACTCTTGGCCTGCGACTACCGCAAACGCCCGCGCCAGACTGGGGACATGTTGTAGACGTTGAATTACGCGGGTTCTCTTCAGAACGGGAGCAGCAGTTGCTTGACGAGCTGTCTGCCGGATGGCTGAAAGCATCGGTGAAGAAGGACTAGTAGCTGGTAGTTAGCACGAGAGAACAACCTATAGACTTGCCATACTTGGACCGTGGGAACTATACACCACCGACTCAATCTTCGCCAGTGAATAGGCAGATCAAAGACCAGCAACACCCAAGCCGACTCAGAGAGGGTGAGTTCGTCCCTTGACTCCTTCTAAGCCCATTCCTAGTTGGTTAGTGCATCAGCCTGGCGATTTTCTAGAAGAAATCGCTGGTAGATGTGCTGGATGCAGCCTTCTCTCTGTGGATGACGACGCTGATCTCACGTATTGCAGGTCGCCCAGTCTCGCTAGTGCCAACATGTCGACAACAAAGGCCGTCCAAACTTTCGGTAAAAAGAAGGTTCGCAGTCAAATGCAGGCAATTGCATAACCGCTCATCGACCGCATTTCACAGACCTCGACCGCGGTAGCCCATGCCAAGGAGGGTCGTGGCCTCATTCGTATCAACGGGTCCCCCATTCATCTTGTCCAGCCCGAAGTTCTTCGCTTCAAGATCTATGAGCCAGTTCTCGTCGCGGGGGAAGAGTCTTTCGCTCCTATTGACATCCGGGTGCGCGTCAAGGGTGGAGGACACACCTCGCAGGTGTATGCCATCCGTCAGGCTATCGCAAAAGCCCTCATCGCATACTACTCCAAATACATCGATGCTTATAGCGCTATGGAGCTGAAGAAAAAATTGGTCGCATATGACCGTACACTACTGATCGCAGATCCCAGACGGATGGAGCCAAAAACGTTTGGCGGTGCTGGTGCCCGTGCTCGTAGGCAGAAGAGGTGTGTCCACATTGTCTGCTTTCACAAGGCTCGTTTGCTGACTCGTGCTCAAGTTACCGGTGAAGATCGATTATACTTCAGCGACATCATCATGTTATACTTTTTGTCTTTTTGTTGTGCCATGATAGTGTCCATGCAATAAAACTGTATGACAAATCGATTAGGATTTTACGGTGCCGTGAGCTTTGCACCAACAGGGGCCGAGTCACGTGTCCCCGGTAGTGGTGTGGTCCAACACGGCTGGCAGAAAGACTGAACCAACATGGAACTACCAGAGTTGTTGTCGACACCGTCCAGTACTCAGCACCAGAGTATACTGGTCGACGCCCATGGTGGCCCGTTGAAAATTAATTTGCAAGCTGTGGAGCTCGAGGGTCGTCCTAAACTTGTCAGAATACTCAAGGTAAGCTCAGCGTGTCATCGCTATTTCACGTCACCAATTTCATCATATCCACCTAGAACGCGGGTGCTCTCGTCGTGAGCAACGCAAAGGAGGCAGCCATTATTCTAGTCGACTCTACGACTGAGAGCGGCAAGCGTCTCATTCGCACATGGGGTCACGACGCAAGCAAGGTGGTCCTCGAGCATACCTGGGCCAAGGTATCCGTAGTTGCTGGTCGACCTCTACTCCAGGCCGATAATTGGGGGGGTACGATGACAGTGGATGACGGAAAGCCCGTCACCATTGATGGTGTTGTAGTGGACGAGGATGAGCTTGACGAAGTAGAAGCACTCGTAACAAAGTCAGTCACGACCTTTTCGCAACGGCATCTACTGATATGCTTACAAGAAGTCCGTTACCGACACCCAGGGTCACCCCCGTAGAATCGGCGTCTCACGCACCCGAGAGCACTGTTGCTGAGCACCCAATTGTAACCCGACTGGAGTCTAATACATCAGGACCGCCAAAATCGGGGCTATCAAAGGTGCAACCAATTGCAGCCCTTTCAGAAGAATCGATGGTGATGACAAGCAACAACAAAATACCATTGCAAAACCCTCCACCCCCGTCAGCCGCACAATCGATACCATATCCCCAGCCTACTTTGTTCCCGCAGCCATCTCAACCTCAGAACGCATACACGTACGCATCGTTTGCTACCCAACAAGTTTATCCTTCCTCGCAGCCTCCAAGGATGCCAATGCAATCCTTCTCGCATAGTGGATTTCCGTCCCAACCACAGGCGGTCCCTGCTCCCAGCGTATCACATGCTCTGCTTCCCTCTAGCCAATCTCCAACAACGCACATGACGTTGAACACGACAGCTGCTGACGGTATAAATATTCAGAATCCGACATTTGCGACCCTCATGACAATGTGGGAGGTTATGCGACATAACCCTAGCTGGTTTGGCCAGAATCAATTGCCTCTTTCACAACCACCGGCTAATTTGAACCCCCCCGCTTTCCCCGTGCAGCCACCAATCACACCTGCTCCATCAATCTCTATGCTTCAAGCGATCAAGAGATTGGAATCCCCCGGGGTCGACGCATCTTTGTCTAGTTCTCAGGGTCATCTCAGCGATACTGCTACTGCTTCCCGGAAGTACGACTCCGTCACAGAAGCTTCCGAGGACCGTCCTATTAAACGCAAGTCTCGTTCCAAACTTGCCCGTCGTCCGTCAGATCAAACATCATCCACTCCATCGATTTCTCGTAAGCGCCCGCCCGCTGTCAAACCCACAAACCCACCTCCAAAACGATTGCGTAAAGGCAAAGGAAGGGCAATTTTGTCAGACTCTTCTGAGCATTCCGAAGTTGACGAGATCATGGAAATTTCCGATGCTTCGGATTCGTATTCGGCACATTCTTCTGTTTCTCCTCCTGCCCGTCCTCGAAATATCGTTGCACGTCGAAAGCACGGTCAAATCTTCTTGTCGTCTGAGTCTGGGCAGCCGTTGCGATTTTTCGTACAAGTAGATCTTCATGGTCGCCACGCTGTTGTGACAAACATCAAGGTGTGTTTGCATGGTAATTTCTCAACTGAATTTTATACTGACTATTTTCATAGAAGAACCAGGGGAAAATCGTTAACAACATCGCAGATGCCGACTATTTGATCTTGTTCGCCCGTTCTGATACCTTCCAAGGCCTCTTGAGCGAAGCCACTGCTCTCGGCAAGCTTCCCATCTTGGCCGCCTTTGTAGCGGATTGCATCGAAGAAGGTGCCCTTCTAGATGAAACGGACTACATTCTGGAATCCGTCGCAAAAATCAAAGGTTTAAAACGTGGCCGTCAGAATGCTTTCTCCGTCAAGATTGAGACTCCGGTGTCGCTTTCACAGCAGTACAAAGTTGCAAAGCGAAAATCTTCCCCGGAGGTTAAGAAATTGAAAGGTACTCCTTCTAAGTCCCCGACGAACAAGAAACAAAAGAAGGAGCCCAAGTCTAAGCCTACCGTTGAAAAAGTGGAAGACCCAACAGGATCACGTCCCCCCACACCACCTCCTGCAGCCTCACGCCAACTGTTTCAAAATGGAAGATACTTATTCACTGAAGCAGAAGATGAATACTTCCTTCGCCTTGCTAAGCACCATCTGTTTCGTGATCCCACTATGTCGAACACTGCTCTGACACATAAGTTACATGATCAGGTAAGGGTAGTCTGCAACCCAAGTATACTTGATTCACGTCCTCGATTTAGCTGCCTCATCATACATTCGCGTCGTGGGCGGCTCACATCGACAGAAAACTGAAAATCGCGGTAGAAGATATTAGGAAGCGGGCGAACATCGCAAAGCGGAAACGCGACGATGAAGCTGCAAACCAAAAGCCATCTCAAGGATTCGCAAATGAACCTATGCCCTCCGAGGGACCTACAGACGAGCGAAACGGTCATATTTCGTCCGATCCGAGCCATCCAACTCAAGCGGATCCTGAACAACAAGATTTTGATACAATCACTCATTTCTTTGCCTCTGGGGGAGGTGACGATGACAACGACGAGCGCGTGTGGCAGCAATTAGAGAAACATGTATGTATTCCCGATCGTACTGTGAACTCTTTCACCCAAACAATTGTGTTACAGCAACCATGTAGGTCTGCCAAGTCATGGCCTGAGTACTATGCAGCCCATGAGAAGCAGGTTTATGCCCGTATTGAGGAGTTGGTGAACGAGCGTGCTGAGGACTAGGCTGGCCCAAAGTTTGAAGGCGGTCGTCATCCATGCATTCCATCCCTTTTTGTGCTTTTGTAGCGCTGGCTCCACCAAAAGTTCATATCTTAAATAGACACGTGTAATAGTCTATTCTAGTGCAATGCTTGTAAATCCGTTT
Source organism: Tylopilus intermedius (assembly GCA_038091255.1). Taxonomy (NCBI): domain Eukaryota; kingdom Fungi; phylum Basidiomycota; class Agaricomycetes; order Boletales; family Boletaceae; genus Tylopilus; species Tylopilus intermedius. The sequence goes on along the minus strand of JBBPOD010000199.1, from coordinate 13,747 downwards.
CACTCTATTGAAGGTGAAGCAGGAGCCGGATCAAGTGCAGGTTTGTGGAATATTGGGCGAGTCTTGAAGAATTTCTTTCGCTTCTCTTCCTTTTTCTCCTCTGTCTCCCCAGTGATCTGACCTGCATAATCAAAGGTAGCCATCGCACCACCGATCACTGCACATGCCCCAACAGCTATGGGTAGGGAGCGTGCTATGGAAGGGAATGCGTAAGACACACAAATAGACAGTTTTGTGTTGGAAAACGTACTTCGAATACCCGCTAAGAATCCGGCTGCACATCCGCCAGCAAGCCCATTGAGTGCATCATCCGTCTCTCGTTGGTTTGCGACCACCGCCTCGGTGAATGCAAAGGTCGCGCCCATAGCCGCTATTTCGAGCATAGTCCACAAAATACGCAAGACGAAAATAGTTTCCGACTCACCAAAAGTGCCAATAGAACCGCCAGTGCGGGTCAAGAAGCCAGCAGCACCAGCCGAGTGTGACGACAGGGCATTTTGCACTGCGCTCACGAATGCGCCTACCGCGCCAGCCTGAAGACCTGCTGTGGTCGCCCGTGACAGCGGCGCTTTGGGCTCGTACGTGTCCTGGACGGGTTCCGAATGTATTTCAGCGGCCATGCAAGCGACGAAGGGGCTCAGACGCTGTGTGTAGTTGGTTGTTTGAAAATGTGACCTCTTTCCATTTTCGGTTGAACTCGGGAAGTCACTGATGCCACTCACCGAAGAATCGTTCAGGCTCACCAAGACCATCGATGTCCGTGTTCCCCTATTTTCGTGGCATAAAGCCAGGCTAAACATTCCGCGTCGGAGTAGCTTTCTTTCCTAGGTTCTGCCCACGCGATCGCGCTTTTCCCTTGGGATACATTGTCCGCACAAACACTATGGGCCGGAGAAATGGACAAGCCAGAGTTGCAAGAAAATTGGAAGACAATGATAGATCTGTGGTCACACGCAATGGTTGTTGGTGGTTCTGACGCCATCGCCGTCGTTTCTCCCGTTCACCCAAGCAATGGTTTCTGCATCAAAGTGGCCCAGGACCAGGATGACTGTCAAGTGTGTATCCAGAGACTTGGGCTGTTTGGCGTGGATCAGTTGACACACCGCCTCTATAGGATCCTTTTCGTGCCGTGGCATGGGCATTGTCAAACAAAGATCCATTCGATCCTCTCATATTGTGCTCGCGGGGCCGCGTACTCTACGTAATCCAAGCCAAGCAAAAGAAGGTCATCGGGCAGCTTAGGGGTCACGGCGGGGTAAGACGTCCAGTGGGTTTGCGAAACCAGTTTCGTTCCTTTACACAGCCTTCCAGGAAATCACTGCGATTGTAGTCCATCCTTCTTTTCCGTATGTCGTCTGCACCTGTTCAAGAGACTTTTCAGCAAGATTGTATGATCTAACGATGCCGCCGCGCGAGTCTCCCAACAACCCTCACTGGCCTCCTTCCACGGTTCCTAGTCTTGGTGGCGCTCCGCATGGTTTACAGCCAAGTGAGCCTGAGGGTGTTGGGACCGGTCGCTGCGTTGCCATCCTATGTGGCGGGCCATCCGGTGGACACAATGCTGCAGTGCTAAATGCCGTAGGTGATATTCCCAACAGTAGATTGTCTTGGCTTACCGTGGATCAGTCGTTTCACCCCACTTATCCTTTGTTGGCAACCTGTGGGGTGCGTTCAATGTACTCGATGAGGTATCCATCTAAGTTTCTGTTTAGCTTGACAGAGCCGTGAAAATCTGGCTTTTACCAAAACTGTCCTTCGAGGAGATGGCTCGCGAGGACAAACCCTTGTTCAGCTCATCGCGCATCCACCAAGCAAGGATCATGTCGGTAAATTGGTAAGTTGTGAACGTCCGAGTTGGACGAAGAGCACTGTCCATATCCTACACAGGTTGAGCCTAGACGCTCTCGTGACGCACAGCGCGCCAGCCATGATGCGTCGCAACGGGGACAAAGAAGACATATACTTTGCGGATGGAACGATTGCCATCTGGCGCTGGCTTGGTTTTGATCGTTTCTTCCCACCGAACCAGCCGAGGCCGACCAGGGTGATGAGAGGTTGTGCATCGGTATGATCTACCCCATTGCACCACTGTTCAGTTTGGGTGCTGAGAAGTGATCTCTACAGGACTATCAGGAGAGCTGTAAGTGTTTGGATCTCAAGCACGACCACCCTATCCTGACGCATTGTCCGTAAAGCTTCATTCAAATTGCTGTCGGTCGTACCTATATCCCAGTCTACGCGTCATCTTCACGTCGCATATACCCTCAAGAACAACTATGTGATCGCCCTCACTCTACCTGATCGAATACGACTTCACAATGTAGCTGATTTTCAGCCACGAGAGCGCCCGCCCTTTCCACTCGACAAAAATGATGAAGATGAGATTGCGAAACTAAGCCGCTTGCATCTGGACGAGGAAGGAGACGACGATGATGATGATGTCGAACCAACAACCTCCCAAAGGTTGGCCTTTTCGCCACCTCTCCCGTCACAGGATGTTGTGGCGAGAGCTGGTGGCGATTTACAAGCCGCTTCGCTCGGCTGTCACGGGTCGTCGCTTATGGCGCTGGGAAACGATGGGCGAATATGGATCTGGACGAGTGCAGTAGGCTAAGTTTCATGCTACATTTTACACATGAGTCATACCATCCGGGTGAATACATATGATATCTATGTGAAAGGATTTTTCCTCCCATAGACCTGGATTAAGAAATCTTTGCATTGGAAAAGTCAAGCTCTGGATGTGCAGCTTGGAATTTCTTCAGCGCCTGAAAACAGGGTGATGAAGGCGGTGGATAACTACGGACACGACTATACGCACCTCCATCTTCTTCAACTCGTCCGAAGTGGGCTTTCCCATTTGCTACAAGAAATCGGTTTAGCTGGTTTGGGCGGAATGGTGATGCGAAGATACCTTCTGCTGATTGTCAAACTTGACAATTCGAATGTCAGACGGAACAGGATAATTCCAACGCAGATCATACCATCATCTTTTCCACCAACCCCCTGACAGGGAGTCAACCTTCGACAGATGAGCGTATTTATCTTACCTACCTTGTCTCACCGTCAAGATCGCTCAACTTACTGTTCTCGGGCTGAATCTTCCGAGTGTCGATCTTGGGGTGATGGGTCAGAACGTTCTCCCACCACTGTTGATTGTTGAGTTTTTCAAGATGGATCAGAATAGACTGCTGGTCCTCTGTAAAGATGGTGACGATTAGCAGGACAGAACGTCAGAAATTCTCTTACCCAATGTCCAAGTACTATCCTCGATCTTTATTTCCTTTGAGAGCTCGCCGTCGATGATCTTATCTTTGCCTTTGATTCCAACGCTGAGGTGCTTCTTCTGGATACTGATTGCGAGGTCCCGGGCGCGCGTCCCCTTTGATACGGGAACAACGATGTCCACTTCGCCTAACTCCTGCCTCCAAGAGTACGGAAGAGCTATACGACAGCAGGTGATCGTCATCAGACACGCCACTACGAGATTCCAGGGCCGATCCTACCAGCCTGCTCGGAAGCTTCACGCTCCCTGTCTGCCTTGTCCTTGGCCTCCCTCTCTTCCTTTGAGAGCTTGTCGTGCTCATCGTCGTCGGACATGGTGACGGTCTGGGACAAGATTATCTCCACGTGACCCGAGTGGTGGACGCATTTGTTTGTGCTTATGTATTTTGTGTATGAAGTGACGACTCAAAGTGATTTGGCAACAAGGCCCAAGCTCTTTCCAGTCCGTCACCCACTCCTTGTGGTCGTGCCCGCCTCTGGTCGTCTCGCGGTAATCTGCCATTCTGATGGCGGCAGCTAATCCTTGGGCTGAATTCGAAGTAAGTCACAGTCCCCGTCTGCCTCGCCATCCTCACGTCGTTAAACTCCCCCCAGAATTTGCGCCATAATGTCAAGTACAACACCGTCGATAAACTCAAACAAATCTTGAATGGCTTCAATGATCAATGTCAAACAGTTTTCGTCAAGTCTGGAAAGAAACAGGATTTGATAGAGAGGATCGTGCAGCAAATGGACGCCTGGAGACAGGCCAACAATATAGAGAAATGGACCAAAGCTCAAGCTATTCTCCACCAAGTCCGCATTTCTGGAGCGTGAGTCAAGCATACTTCCCCCCTGAGCCGGTGCGCACCCGTCGGGTGTGTGGCGTAATGCTATCTAGCAGTATCGCATACTGCCAGGCCACAGGCATTCTCCTTTCTGTGTGGTGAGCATAATTACTGATAGCCTACTTACCTTTCTAGGTATTCTCAAAGTCGGCCAACAGGCATAGTGGGAGTCCAGCCCATTCAGACGATGAACACTCCACCATATGGTTCTACGACGGTATTCCCCGCGACTACGAACGGGCGTTACGATCCATATGCGCCACCACGCGTGCCACCCCCACCTGTAAGCGCGGTACCAGCTGCAGGCGTATCCAAGCCCAGTAAGATATGAAGTCGTTTTTACATCACTTTACTCAACAGCTTTCAGCAATACGCTTCAAACCATCACCTTTCTTTCGCATTGATCAGGCGGTGTCTGGAATCGCGGAGTGTCCAGGTTTGTCGTACCCGTCTCGTCTTTCATCTCGTTCACCATGAAACAGAGTCGACAAGCTCGACTGATCGAAAGCAACAAAGTCTTACCTTCACTCTTACCAGCGAACAAACTACGAAGCTCAGTTCTACTAGGTATAGTCGACGTTTCTACCTTGTAGCGACTTCGTTCACCCCATTTGCAGCACCAAGTATCAACTTCGGTTATATTGCACTACCTCTACCTTCTATAGCCCGAATCCAACGGTCTTCCGGCCACCTCCCGGTCCTTGTCCTATTGAATTCCCACCAACGTGTGAAGTGCGAGTGAATGGAACAGCACTTCAGGTCAACTTAAAGGGACTCAAGAAGAAACCTGGCACTGCGCCACCGGCCGACCTTGGCCGAATGGTGCGAATGACCGGCCAAAACCGCGTTGAAATGGTCTACGTGAACAGCCAGCAACCTGTTCAGCCTAAAGTAAGCAGTTTCCACGGGCGGCAATATCATCTGCTCACATATCAAAGAAATTCTACATGACAGCGTTCCTCGTTGAAGTGACTACTGTCGCACAACTAGTCGATAGGTTGAAGAAGGGCAAATATCGCAGTAGCCAAGATGTTCTAGCGATAAGTGTGTCAATCTCCAGTTTTCCCTGTTGGCCTTGCTCACGTCGTGTCATAGTGTTCAAGCAGTCGAACGACGATGATGAGATTGTTGCTGGTCCACAGAAGATGTCCTTGAAGTGTCCGGTATGCTAAGTCATCCATGTCATCGGACGGGATAATAATTCTTTGCATTGCTCCACAGCTGAGTTTTATGCGAGTGGAGTTACCATGCAGGTCAATGCAATGTGTTCATCCTCAATGCTTTGATGCAACATCGTGGTTCTCTTGCATGGAGCAAACAACCACTTGGCTTTGTCCAGTTTGCGAGAGGGTCCTCAATGCTGATGATCTATTTATTGACGGGTGCGTGTTTGCGTTACTGGACGATCCGACTTTTCATGCTTCCCTTTTTGCAGATATTTTGATCAAATTCTGAAGGAGACTTCGGAGGATGTCGAGGATGTGGTGGTCGAGAACAATGGTCAATGGCATACAAGCGACAACAAGTTTGCATGTCCTGAATGGCGGGCGACCCATCCAGTCGACGCACCGCATCAGTCCTCACCGCCTCGCGAATCATCACCTGCCTCTGCAGACGATGAAGCGGACGCGAAAGCTCACGCGAAGAAACAGGTTGAGATACTTGTCTTAGACTCAGATGATGAAGACGAAGGTCGAGTTAAACGCGAGCTGTCGGTTTCGCACAGTGTGGGGTCGAGCTCGATTCCCAAATCTATTGGTCTCTATACAGTACCTGTCGCGCAAGAGTCTCGCCATGAAGATGTAATCGACCTAACCGCTGATTCTGATGACGAGCAACTCAGCTCCCAGGCGTCATCGCAGCCCCAGCCACCACCTCCGAGGCCTTCAGCAGAGAAGCGAAAGGCACCTTCGGGTGCACCCTCGCCAACAGAGCAGATTTGGAAGAAGTCGCGGGTGGACGTCGTCCCGAGTACGCCGACGGTGCCTAGCACGCTTCCGCCTATCTCTCCCGTTGGTGGTGGTACACGACCAACCATCCACTGTGGGACTGCAGGGCAGCTTCCTCAGGCGGCATACAATGGACCGCAGTTGCCCCCATTGCGATATGTGTCACAAGCGGGTGCGGGATATATCTCACCCGTTTCAGCGACCGCAGGAGAGGAGGGACACCATGGCAGCTACAACTACAACGGAAATTACAATTATGGAGCTCATCCTGGTGGACGTGTGTCACGTCCTGGAGTGTGGCCGTAGTCGGGAGAGAGGAATGAACCGGGATTATGTATGATAACGGTACACTATGGTAACCCGTACGATTATAGCTAGATAGAGCACTACTTACTACTAGCCAAGTAATTCGACATGTGAACATTGCGATTGGTGGATCGGACCGTGCGGGAGCGTGAGAGCGTCGTCGTTCCGGAAATTTCCGCACCTGTCAAAAACGCGAAACTTTTCTGGTCGTCTCTCGTCCTCTATCTTCCTCCTTCTCCACTCAGCTTCTTCAAAAAATGTCCGAAACGAAAAAAGTCAAGACTCCTCAGGAGTTCATGAGTTCGTGCCATCCCTCCCTCGTCGTCCACACCCCTTCTCATCCTCTCTCCAGTTGACTTCCTCATGGGTGGTGTCTCCGCTGTATGCATCGTCTTGCTCCCCGTTCCGTGCTTATCCTCACCATCCCGTCGTGCAGGCCGTCGCCAAGACGTCAGCCGCACCCATCGAGCGAATTAAGCTGTTGGTGCAGAACCAGGATGAGATGGTGCGTCGTCCGCAAGGTCTCTTTCATCCAGCTCACTTGGCTTTAGATCAAGCAAGGTCGTCTTGCCACACCATACAAGGGCGTCGCCGATGCTTTCACTCGCACCTACAGGGAAGAGGGTCTCGTCTCGCTATGGCGTGGAAACACCGCCAACGTCATCCGTTACTTCCCTACGCAGGCTTTGAACTTTGCCTTCAGTATGTCCATCGATTTTGATTTTTTGGAATGGTCTTTGATCATAAACATGCAGAGGACTACTTCAAGTCGCTTTTCGGCTTCAAGAAGTCGGACGGATACTGGACATGGTTCGCTGGTAACGTTGCCTCTGGTGGTGCCGCCGGTGCTTCCTCGCTCCTCTTCGTGTACTCCCTCGACTACGCCCGTACCCGACTTGCCAACGATGCCAAGTCCGCCAAGGGTGGTGGAGCCCGTCAGTTCAACGGTCTCGTCGACGTCTACAAGAAGACGCTCGCCACCGATGGTATTGCCGGTCTCTACCGTGGTTTCGTTCCCTCGGTGGTCGGTATCATTGTCTACCGTGGTCTCTATTTCGGTGTCTATGATTCACTCAGTATGCCTTGTTATTACTTCCGGTTGATCAGCGTTAATGCCCTCTTGTAGAACCCGTCGTCCTTGTGGGTGCCCTTGAGGGTTCATTCTTGGCGTCCTTCATGCTTGGTTGGGGTGTTACTATCGGTGCAGGTCTTGCGTCGTACCCTCTCGACACTATTCGGTTCGTGGTTTCCTGCGCTGTTTTGAGATGGTACTGAACTACCTTTTTAGTCGTCGCATGATGATGACTTCTGGTGCCGGTGTTCACTACAAGTCGATGTTTGATGCTGGGGCACAAATCATTGCCAAGGAGGGTACCAAGTCGTTGTTCAAGGGTGCTGGTGCCAATATTCTCCGTGGTGTCGCTGGAGCAGGTGTTCTGTCGTTATACGACAAGCTCCAGCAGATCATGTTTGGCAAGGTTTACTCTGGTGGATCTGGTTAAATGCTTTTTCATGTCGTCTGGGCTTCGGCACTGTCCTTTCGTTTTTACCACATATCTTCCTAGACTTGTTTTATTCCCTTATTCCTTGAGGCATTGGCATGAGAGTATGGACAGATATACATGCTCACACACTAGTAGGATTTCTGCCGTTGAATGCGGAGAATATCCCTCTTTAGAACTTGGACTTGTCCATGAGACGCTTTGCGGTGAAATGTAGCAAGCATCGTGTCGTGCTCGTCTGGCAGCGTGGCCTGGCGCAGTTCGCCTTGAGGCCATACCAGCAATCCTGTCTGGATGCGTGTCACGACGCGCTACGTGCAGGCGTCGCTCGCTTCGGCGTCTCCCTACCCACAGGGGCGGGCAAGACAACAGTCTTCACCACTCTCCTGTCCCAAATCCCTTCCCCGACACAGTCGCAAGCCACCGGCTCCTTGATCATCGTCAATAGCATCGAGCTGGCACGCCAAGCAGCCGCACAGGCACAACGGACACACCCTCATTGGAAAGTCGAGCTCGAACAAGGCTCCAACCACCGAGCCACCGGACGGGCAGATGTGTGAGTCCATGAGTACTAAGAGTAGTTTCTCACCAAGTTCAAACGCACGCATGCAGCACCGTGGCGACGTACCAAACACTACTCCAACCGCAACGACTGGCGAAATTTCGGCCAGAGCGCCTGAAAGCGATTATCGTAGACGAGGCGCATCACGCCGCAGCCCCTTCGTAAGGATTACTCATTTGGCTTGCAGATGTAGACCTGATGGGACCTTTTAGCTATCGTCGAATACTATCCCATTTCAATGCTGACATCAAGAACCCTGATCCATACTTTGTGCCTCCTTCCATACCATATCCCATTCCTGTTATTGGGTTCTCAGCCACATTTAGCCGTCACGACGGCCTTGCGCTCGGTTCGGTGTTCGAGAAGATTGTTTACCACCGCGATTTCCTTGACATGATCAAGGAGCAATGGCAAGCCTTTCTTATCCTGCACGTAGAAGTCTATCATAAAATGCCGACTACAGGCTATGCGATGTACGGTTCACCTCTGTCAAAGCCAGCATCAACTTGCAAGGTGTTACTATCAACTCGAGGACAGGAGACTTCAATGCCTCTAGTCTCGCCCACATCATCAATACCGAGACCGTAAACAGTCTTGTTGTGCAGGCATGGCTAGACCGCGCATGTACGTGTTTGGAACGCCAGAACAGACAGTATTGGCTGAGCTCAGTGTTCCATCCACAGCATCTGACCGCAAGTCGACCTTGGCGTTTTGCGTCAATATCGCTCACGTTAGGCAACTTACAAAAGCTTTTAGAGAGTTTGGGGTCGATGCTCGCCAGCTCCACTCCAACACACTAGCAGATGAGCGGCAAACATTGATTGCAGAGTTCAAGGCTGGATGCTACCCTGTTTTGGTCAATTGTGGTGAGTAGCGCAGACTCCAGTTGCTAGAACCTGGGGGGATACCTTACGATCTTGGCAGCGATCTTGACGGAGGGTGCGGACATTCCAAACGTCGACTGTATTGTTATTTGTCGTCCTACACGGTCGAGAAATGTTTACGCACAAATGGTAAGCCTTAGAAATGTCTTCTACCTCGCCTATATTTCAATCCCCACCGCAGATTGGCAGAGGCATGCGACAGTCCCCAGCAAGTGGAAAGGCTGATTGTCGGATCATCGACTTCGTGGATTCAGCCTCTCGTATTTCTGGCGTCGTCTCGATACCAACCCTGCTTGGCCTAGACCCCGACGAAGTTATTGATGGTTAGTTTTTCGGCCCATTCGAAAGTGATGAAGATCTTCATCGTCGAAACAGATGCTAGCATTGCCGACTTGACGGCTAAGGCAGAGTCTGTCGGTTCTCGCGACCTGGACGATATCCCAGTCAAACCAGATTGCATACCTGAGCCAACTTCTGTCACTTATCTTGACTATGATGATCCCTTCGCCATGGTAGACGGCTTCTCTGGCGCACCCCATATCTTGAGACTGAGTCCAAACACATGGGTTGGGTGTGGACCTGATACCTATGTCCTCGAATGCCTCGGGAAAGGCTACATACGGATCGAACCTGATCCCGAAGGTGAAGGTGAAGTTTCAATCCACTAGACCATATCGGGTTCAAGACGCTCATCAATACAAACACAGCATCCTTCCGCGCTACATACACCGAGGCAACTATGCACTTTTCCTCTGCCAAGCAGCTGAAGATATCTCCTTTCATGCGGAAACGGTTGATATCGACTGCAGATACGCTTTCCGACGCGATCAGAGGTTGCGATACTTATGCAGTTCAGAAGGTACTCCGTGGGCCGCTAGCTTTGGGGTAAGGGTGCACTTGGATAATGTACGGTCACTAAGAGTTCGGAACAGTTTACGCCGGACTGCCAGCTGGCGACGAGCCCCGGCGACAGAAAGTCAGAAAACTTTTATCGGCAAAAGGAGAGGGAAACGTGCAATGGACCGAGAAAGCGCTGCAGAAGCCACAGAGAAGCTCACTAAAGGGGAGGCTGCAAACATCATTACACGTTTGAAGCATGGAGCTCATGTATGCCTTCCCTATCTCATGAACCATTGCAATCTTCACATGTCCCGCTCAGGCATATTACGAGAGGAAGACGAAGGAGGAACGCAAAGAGCTACAACTCGCCGAAAAAGAAAGACTGCGAGTCGCACGCACCGCGGTGCGAGTTGGACCTCTGGGTCAACAGTGATATATTAGAAACTAGATAGCGGTCCTATAGTACAGTTATGCATTTGTGGGCTTCAACGAAGATAACGCAGGTGACACTGCGTGCGGACTCTGCAACGTTAAAATCGCGGCCTGCTGAGCAACATCTAAAGCCCCAGATAATGTCAACGGGCTGTTGAACGCGCGAGGATCTTGAGCGAGAGTAGCGAGTAATGCACCAACAAGCGAGTCTCCAGCGCCGGTGGTGTTCAATGCCGCATCCTGCCTAACCTGTAGAGGGGGGAAGTGCTGGACGACGATCATGTCGCCCGAGATCGGGGAATGAGCAACAACATATCGCCCGTGCGGGTTGCTGCGTTGCGCTGCCCAAGCACTTGCTTCCCTTTGGTCCAGCCGCATGACGAACACTACACCAAGTTTTCCGCACTTGATCACGATGTGTTGGAAGAAGGGTAGAAGGTTGACGGCCATTTGAACGATGCCTCTATCGCTCAGAAACGACAAGGTGCCGAGGTCTGGCGCAGTGTCCGACACTTTTTGCCTCGAAAGCTGCGCCAAGTCCGTGCGGAATGGGGATCCCAGACCGAAGTTATCAATCGTGCTCCACCAACGCTCGTGAGACATCAGATCACATGTGTCGCGGGCATCCTGATATACCTGTGCGAGTTCGACGAGATTTGGTGAGACAAATGATATGACCGATTGGGTGGCGCTTGCAAGATTTGCAGTTATTGCGGGCAAAATACGCCGGCTCTTGACAACAGAAGTTGGCTCACTGATTGTGTGAGAAAGAAATCGGCAGAGCCCAAGCGAAGCAGACCTACAAGAATACTGAACGTGACTACGTCACTTGAATGAACATCTAAAAATCTCAGCGACGTACCCCGAATACCCATTTTCAAACTCTCCGTCACAATAGCGGTGAGCGCGTCCGAGGAAATATTGCCATCGAGGGCAACGAGTCGAGGGCGCTGATCTCGGAGAATAGCAAGTACCTGAGACGTCTCAGCAAGAAACTGTGGAAGCTTTGTGAAAGTCAAACCTACCCGATCTGTTCCCCAGCTATGCGGAAGATCCATATCAGAAATGCCACACTGTAGCTCACCGTGTGGATCATGCAGTAGATTGCAGACAGCACTCTGTCGGCCCTCAATGGGCACTAACCCATCCGTTCGCATTCCAAGTGACTCGGTCATGGAACAGATCAGTCTGCCAAATTCATCGTCACCGACTGGTGCAACAAGCAATGTCGTAGCGCCATTTCCAGTCGATTTAGACATGACTCTGTGGGTTGCCTCGGCAATATTGCGAGCGACCCCACCCAGCGAGACGGACACCTTGCCCGGATAGGTGCTCTTTTGATCAGCCAGGATAGGTACCTCGGCTCGTGAAGTGATGTCCACAGCGGCACATCCCACGACAACAACTGTCGCCTTCTGATCACTAGAAACGAAATCCTGTCTACTCGCATCCTCAGAGCCGTAGTCGGCCAGCTTAGAGTCCCGGACAACCCCTGGAGAGGAGTCCTCAGGGAAATCGCTGCAAAAATACTAGGGCACCAGGTCGATCAGCATGGCGAACTAGTTCGGAATGCAGCTCACATTTTTCGCGTGCTGGTGTTCACGCTCAATGCTGGCATACTGAACAGCGATCTCTCCACCTAATGTGTCGCGATTGCACCACAGGACAAGTGACTTGAGGGAAATCACTCACCCACGAGTGCATTATTCTGGACTAGAGCAATGTCTATGGCAAACGATTACTGTCGAGCGAAGGAAGACAGGCAGTATTCGCTTACTGCTCTCCACAGATTTTCCACCAGTGAGCTCGCCAACACGTTTAAGAAGCCATGGTGTTGCTTCCTTCCCAGACTTTGATACACCTGCCTCCTCTGATTCCCGTAAGGCAGTTTCGATAGCGTCTTGTAGCATAGCACCATCGGCTTCGTGCTTCTCTGGGACAGGGACAGCGAACAAAACGCCATTCGACATGCCAAGCTGTTTTTGCACATCTGTTGGATCACGGTCACTAGTCGCTGAGCGTTCCTAAACGGTGTCCTCACAAAGAATCCTTCCAGCGGCCTGGGGGTCGTTGACGCTCCACGGGGACTGTAAACCATGGTTCAGCGTCATAAACTTATTGATCAACCCCTAGACGAACCTTGAAACCACTCTTACGGGTGTAGAATGCAGGGAAGTCGTTTGACTCGGCGTATGATACAACAGGTACGCCGAGGGTTTCCTACACGGAGACTGCTTGACTGACACCCGAAAAGTGCGAGAGGATGAAACCTACGAGACACTCAAGCGTCCTGTGGGCGAATATCGGTACCCGTGATAAAAGCGCTAAATGCCTATCCACTTACCTTCCTATGTCCAAGATCGACTTGACTCCAGCTGAAACCAAGCCAACAGGACAGCGAGCAAGTTCGTGCAAATCAGCTGAGACATCCATTGCTGTGGGGAACTTTACTCAGTAACACCAAGGGAAAAATGGGGTGACACGTACATTTCTCTCCGCCGCGATGTACTCCACCAAGGCTAAGAGTAAATGAGTGCATGCTCAAGCTAGCCATACTGTATACCTCTCACCCCCCGGTGGCAAACACCTGATAGTGTACTGAGCAAAGACACCTGAACGTGACACGGAAAATCATACCTTGATGCCCGCCAGTGCCGCGAATATCAACGTCGAGCTGCATGTCGTACCACCGTCCTTCTTGGATGCTATAGCAGGAGCGATATCCCGCCTGGACAACTTGATAGGATCGGCACTCCGACTCGCGAGTCGCACCAGCTCGGCGGGCTGAAGGCCGATTTTGACACGGCCATGGATGAGGCCAATCGTCGCAGGGATGCTCCCGGTGGACCTGACGATGTTCTCGACGGACTGTGCCATCTCTAGCGAGGTGGGGTATGCCATGCCATGCGTGATGATCGTGGATTCCAGCGCTACCACTGGACGACCGTTTGCCAGTGCATCCTCGACCTCTGGGTGCACGTCGATAGGAACGCTGTGTGACGACGAGCGGTGTGCAGTAGAGAATGGACGACGTCGAATCCATCGAGAGAGGACAGGGATGGGTGTACGATGGCCCGTCGCGAACATGACTTGAGGATGCCGTGATTGCAGCTTTGACCACCGACGTCCGGGATGACTTATCCGAGCACCTCGACCACAG
>JBBPOD010000198.1:0-25602 GCA_038091255.1 Tylopilus intermedius | reverse complement strand
TGACTCTGGGAATCCGCTCGCCCTGCCAAATTCAAACCCAGATTTACCAGTCCGTCTATCGACGGCTTGCCTCTTTGTCGCGGCTGCCTCTTTTGGACGGACTGGTCACCAGTCTAGCCTGGCCCATCAGGTTGACGTACTGTGCAATTCGCATTCCTTTATTAGGCGATACCCGATCTAAGATTGTCCAACTTCGCCGGTGCGGTGATATTTCAAAGTTGTGCTTCTTCGAGTCCGCCCAATTGGAGCTGCCTTCTATAGTGCTTCTTCCGTGAAGGCTTGAGGTAATAGATGACACAACACTCGGCACGAATCACTGGCCGGCGACCGAGCCCGCTTAGTTGCGAACAAGAATTCTGGATCTCCCGCAGGTCGGCGCGCCTGACGTGGAAACCAATTCAACGTCAATCTAGGTATGTCGGATACCCACACTCAGGCTATAATTTAGTGCACTGTTGTGGGCTAGCTGTGGGAAGCACGATGAGGAATATGATGAAGCGAATTAATTGTGCAGCATGGTGAATGGAACCATACCTGACTGGTGCAAGTACGGAATTATGCGCATCAATGTAAGGGCGTACCCAGGGAAGATACTCATAATCACGTAGAGAGATTCCAGTCACGGTGAGGAGGCCGTTGTATGCCGATTGCTTGGCCACCGTATCAGCGGACTATCGGTTCATCTTTGTCTCCGACAGGATACCCATGTTCTGGCCATGCAGCATGTCGCCCTCATGACTCGGAACAGTATGATGGCTATTAGCGTCACCATTGACAGTCCAATAGGAGTAAATACTCTCCCAAAGGACGTGAGATTGACAATTGTCACACGTGGTGATAGCTGAAGCGCTAGTTTGTTGCAATCAAGAGACCAATATTAATACATCAGCTGATCAGTGATTAGTTGCGAAGCCTTTGCCGCATCCGTCGTGGGCACTCTCGCTGTACAAATGGATATTAAGTATCACATATATCACATGCGAGAACAACCACAGCGACAGTTTTTGGGCGCACAATGCCAAATTTTGGTCTTTTCGTGAGAATCTAACAGTTGACGCAGATTACGCAAGATCGGCGGTGGCGTATAAGTTGTAGTCGACTTCATCGACAAGCAACCCTTCTTCAATCGCCCTAGAAGATAGTGAGTGACTTGTGGACGGTATGCTGCAGAACGACGTACCCGCGCAAAATTGCAACGACGAGACCAGTATTCTCCTGCAAGAGACACTCATGGACATACATTGGAGTGTGCCGGTGTTTGAAGACGAGGAGATCGCCACGGGAAAGATGATGGGCAGGCGCGTTGGTCGCGCACGAAAGAATGGCGCGGTTGACCAGCGGGTAGATGTCTTGCATCCAGTAGAACACCGTGTATGCGCGATCGGACGCAGTGCCGGGTGCGGATGGATAATTCTTGAACGTATGGCGTCGAATGCCAGCCAAGGGGATACCCACCGCGTCAGGTAATAATTACCTCGCAGCAGCTAGTGGTCAAGTTGCAACACGCCGTCCTGGCAGGGAATGGTAACGAGTTCCGGTTTGTCGCGACCGCACGCGAAGAAAAGGCCTTGAATATATCAGACGTGTCGCGCACATTTAGGAATTCAGCGTTACTTCTGTTTGCGCTTGCGGTAAGGTGTTCGTGTTCACGATGTCATTTGCGCGCATGATGGCAGGGCATGTATTCTTCGAGCATAGATACTAAAGTGCGTTGCTGAATGCCGAACCGAAGGATACCGTTCCCCGCCGACACCACCGTCGCTTGTCATTTGCATGAATTCTGCCTCTATATCAGAACGTTCTGCACGTGCACCGGCCGCGCCGACATCATCGTCCATGACAAGTGCGCTACACGTTGTTTGTATTGAGGCAGCACCAACGGACGATTCCGAACGCTCTGCCCGGAAGCGTAGAGCACGATCACAATCGTGGTTCACCAGGAGCAGCAGTGCAACTCTTTCTTTCCCGACGACCAGGTCGCAATCAGTACCGCAGATTTCGACGGCAACGAAATACGTACGCTGGCACTCAGGCTTCGGCTTGGACAACAGCATTAGGGGACACGTCACTCAGATGTAGCGCGTGAGTGATGACGGGAGACGTGACGCAATGATATACAGACATGTCGAACCGGCCGAGCACGGAGAGACCGTTGGTACGCACGTACTCATGGAGTGAAAGAACGTGGTAACCAGCATCTGAATCGTATCGCGAATGAGCCCGATAAAGAAAACGAGCAAACAAGGCAAACTAAATAAACATAAATATAAGCCCACAAACGCCCGTAAAAAAAGAGCACAGTTTGACAGTTACCCTTATCGGGGATTAGATGAGGGATATGACTCCTTTGGAAAACCGATATCTGTGAATCTCATGTTGTCTGAATTCACTTCCTTACTTGATAAGTTGACATGCCATTTTTGTACTCCCCTTCGGCTGATTGGATACCGATACACGGGGTACTAGTTACTAATTTCCCCCCGAACGACCATCTTCTTTCCATAAAACCTGTTATGTTAGGAGATCTCGAAGCACCCCCCCTCCAGGCTTCAACAGTCGTTCTATACGCCTCGCGATATGCTCGCGCAAGACTCGTTCAACAATGCATCCACGAGCGTAAAGGTAAGTCCTTTTTTAATATGTGGGCTCTGCGCACTCATGCACTACAACTCGAAGCTCTCATGTATTCCCGATGATACAACCGGCCTCGAGCGTATCATGCTAGCTGCTCAGGGTGATCTGCAACGTTTGCTAAGGTATTAAATTCAAATAGAATTTCTGACACACCTCCTTTTGCTAGCGATACTGACAACGTATTATTTCCACAGCGCGTTCTTTGCACGACCCATTCACGTAACATGCATTTACGCAAACACTTCGCCTCGTCTTTATCCCGCTTCGCCCGAACACCCCGTTACGCAAACACGGCAAGTTCACCTGATATGTGCCAACCGTGTCCTCTGCATCGCGACGTCCATCGTGACGATTACCTCCCCGGAAAGCGAGACACTCTTCCTTGACGACAAGTATCCCATCGGGCAAACCTTCCGGAAGCTCGGGCGTAACCCGCGATTTAGTCTCCTCGACGTCGAGACGCTGACGGTTCGGGAAAAGCATGAACTGCGTCGGAGGTATACCCTCGAGACCGAGGGCTTCACGACGGAAATTTTAGAGGTGTTTCCAGATAGAGACATGTTTAGCCGCCAGGACTGGCTTCTCGAGGAATTAGAGGTAGAAGGAACGTGCGCCAGCGCCGTGGAGAATTCCAAATCGGAGTGGCGTGCCGCTGTAATGCCTGTGGGTCACCTCGTGCACTAGGAGGACGCGGAAGGGCGGTGTTATCTCGGCGCATCCGGCTCGATGTCACTAGGTAAACATGGCCTCCAGAATACGGTAGTTGATAAATATATGTGTACAACTTGATAACTTTGTTACCGTTCTTTGTATCGCCGGATGCTTAAATAGCCTTATCGACCTCCACTTCTTTATTTCTCAATCTCCCCTGGGAATCGAAACCAATGGTCCGGGTGAACGACCTAATTGCATTTCCTATTTGGGTGAGAGCGGAGTTCAGGTCCAGCAAATTGCTCGCTTGCCGGTGCTTTGGGACACTTCTGGATACGCTATTACAGCTTTTGCCTTCGCAATACGTGCAGGTAGGTGCCTTATCGTAGACTGATGATATTTATCTTCGATACTCGAGACTATGAGAGGCTCTGACCAAGTATGTCCAACCCACTTTGTGGACTCGCATATCGATTTGATTGGACGCCTTCGTCAAGCTATACAGTCGGCGCACGGTGAATCACCCCTAACCTTTCATGTTCAATGGTATCGAGCATAGATGGGCCATTGCTTGCCCACGCTCAGGCTCAGGGTTGCACAGTCACTCAACTGGCCAAGGACTCGTAACCAACTCCAAGGAGCCAATGGTGCGGGGTTCCTGCAATTCGGGTAAATTCCCCACCCTTCCGGATCATATCAGTCTCAATCCCAGCGTCATTTTTTTCTCAATCCAATCTGCATGGTTCTCATGCCGCCTTTCCGAGCCGGGAAAATGGAGGTACGTTTTATTTTGTGTCTGCTAAAAAGAACCCCGAATCTACCCGAGAGTTAGTTTGATTCACTGTGTTTCTCTAGAGATTGATGCGGTGTAGAATTACCGTTCATGTGTTCAAACTCGATCCGAGGATGTTTGGAGATGACGTTCTCTCCTCGGACTCTTCACGTCGGCGCGAGCAGGATAACCAGGGAAGTAGCACCATCAAGCAAGGTTTATCCGCTGAATCCTCCACATTAATGTGCAGATGTGCTTCGCTGATGTCAGCTTTTGGCGAAGCTTGGATCTGGTCAAGGGTTATTAATCACTTGAAATTTGGTGCGGGAGACCACATTCACGCCTCTGCTGACATCCAGACAAGAGAAACAGAGGGAGAGGGAGTAATTTGGAGCTGCCTGACGAATGTCATTTGATGACCACATGATTGCATCTCATGATGTGATGTGCCCACAAGAACGCACCTGTCGCTCGATCCATAGGGCAACCCGAAGGAATCTGACATTGTTCGAAGACAAGACGATGGTATTGTAGGCAAATCCCGGGCTCTGAAGTTATGCGCTTGCAAGTGACTGTTCATTTTAGCGTTGGCGCGATTAGAATCAGTCGCAGGTTAGTCCAGACTTGCTTTTATGTGCACCTTTACGCAATTGTTTTCAGGGCTTTGGCCCTTGGACCATCTCGATGCGCTTCGAACCCGCATGCCTTCAACTACTTCTTTCTCCCTGGCGCTATCAAAGCACCTCTCAGCGACGAATTAGCCAAAGTATGAGGCTCTGATTGTATATGTTCTTCACTCGCTTACCATCTGAACAACTGGTGAAATATTCACTTGTTTACTACCCACAACCAGGTTGTCCTGCAGTCGATCAGCCTCCGAACTGTACCTGAGGATGAGCCCAAGTGGTGTCATTTCAAGGTAAAGACGACGACTCCGCGTCCTCCTGATCTTCCCCCGTTGTTACCGTCATCTTTAATCGCCTGCAGATCCGCTTATCCTTCTTATATAGATCCCACCGTCTCGCTGAGACATGATCTTGAATATCTTGGGGAAATATATTAATGGTAACCCAGCCATCAGCTGCAGTAGCAATCAAAATGTGGCTGCGCTGTTACTCCCCCGATTTCCTCTGCAAGAAACGACTCGAGTCGTTATTCTGAAGGCTTGCAATCTCTGCGGCCACAGATGGACTCACAGTTTTTACCCACTCGCTTCACACGAGGATGCTCGGTGGCGCCCTACGCAATGTATACACACGCACACATGCACACTTGTCTCCATTCAGCAATGGCGGGACCCATCAACTCGCCCGTCTTGGCTTTCGCCCTCGTTACACTACTCCGACTAATACCATCTCACACCTTATCGTGCTCCAAGCCTGCCCCCTATCATTGGAACCTTACCTTTCTCGCTCGCGTTGTCGTGTCGTTGGGAACGCATACCGTCGCTGGGAAGGTGGCGCGGATAGACAGCGATCAGGTGTGGTACGGAACGCCGCCAATTGAACTCCGCTCTACCGAACCACGCCGATCTCACACAACGCAACCTCTGCTTCCGAGAGTACCTCCTGGACGCGATTGACAGGTGCCATGTCGCTCTACTTTGCGCCCGCCTCTCGTCGACTCGGACGTCGGCGTGTTCAGGATCATGTCTTTGCTATTCTTCTCTCTGCCCTTTTGCCCTCCTGCCCCCTGTCGAATCTTGCTGTCTTGTTCATTTTCACTCGTTCCTCCGAGTCGGGAGCTAACTGATAACGGAAACATTTGGCATCGCTGTCGCAATCCTAGTGAAGGAACAGAACATCATTCATCGAGAAAACGCACCATGCAATCAACGCATCGGGAACGTAGATAGTGTACCTGTTCGCGCCATCACAATCAAGAGCCAAGAAAAATTAGGGCGAAAATGCTTCCGCGCACCCGACATGTCAACATCACTGGCAAACATTGACTAGTATGCGCCTACTACTATCGGGAATACTATCTCGGGGTTGCGTGCATATATATAGCCGAGACGTCGATATCGAACACATTTGGCCCAGTGTCGTGAGTCGTGGTTCAAAAATGGCGTATCCGGCAACTAAAGTACAGGAGACGATTTACCCGGTTGGACGACATGCCGAGTTTGGAGACGCAACACGAGGCAGGCCCTCTGTGCTGTATCCGATTCTTTTGGCACTCCGCCACTGGCAATCGGGTGGCTTTTGTCACTGGGTGGATGACAGGATGGCAGTACGCGACCGTGCGTCTCTTTTCATGGCTTGTGAAACGCGATGGTGTTTTGGCAGGGACCCCAGCTGAATAGTGGCTAACTTGATGGATTTGTCTGTGAAACACGATAGTATTTGGTCGGGGACCCATCTGGATCTTACGCTCGAGTTGATAACTTGATGGATTTGTGCCAGAGAGTCTGTGAAACACGACAGTGTCTGACAAAGGACCCATCTGGATCGTACGTTCGAGTCGACAACTGACCAGTGGACGGCACGCGACTGGTGTTTCGGTCCACAGCCTGGTGTAACACGATCATGATGGTGTTTGGGCAAGGACCCCACTAAATCGTAATCGATAGCTTGATCAAGGACGGATTTCTGTTCACCGTCTGCGACATAATGTTTGGACAAGGACACATCTGAATCGTACGTCCGCTGTGATAAGGGCGTAACTTGGATCCGACTCAGTGATGGTCGATGTGTGCAAGTGGCAGCACGCAACCGGGTGTCCTTGTTCACGAGCCGTGAACGCCCTACTTTGTCCGGGCAATGAAACATCCGAAGCCACCATCGGAGTCATGGGGCAGACAACCCCGCGTCGACAAGTATGCCCAGAGCATCGGCGCCAAGACGGTCTAGCCGCGTTGGTTCCGCTCGTCCCTTTCCTAGGCTGTGCCCCCCATTAGAAACGCAACGAAGAGTCCCCCTGCCCCCGATCGGGCCATTGAACCCGCGAAACGACAACGTGTTCAATGTTTTTGCACACGGCGGTCCTTGGGTGGCCGGTGTTCCCTCAACGTGGTCTGCTCACGTCACGCACCTATCGGTGGTATGCCTCAGTGTTCTCAGGGACGATTCGCGGGAACGTGGCTGGGGGGTGCGGTTGCCAGACTGACAGCACTCGAAGAAGACGGATCGACTTGACGGGGGGGAGCTTGAAGGGTTCGCGGGAGGCGTCACGGGCGTCATCCCGTATCGTGCGCGTGTGATTGGATGAACATTGTCAACACACATGGAGATATGCTAGAGGGGCAAATCGCCACCCGACATCGGTGGGGGGTACACATTGATGGTGGGGAGCTTATCGCCATACGCTGGACGAGCGCGTTTAGCTCAAGCTCCGGGCGTGTACATTTTCGGTCAGTGGGTCATGCGGGGGTGTTTTCCACGCTTCGTTGCGCGTGTGTATGGGAAAGCCTGAGCGACGAACAGACGAGGGGCTTCAAATAAGGCATCGTCGATGAGGGTGGGGCAAGGGAAAGTACGGCCCGGAAAAGTGCAAGAGCAAATCTGTCGTCGTGAGATCCGATGGCACATGGCATCCAAGGGCATGCCGCGCCTGGCCGCACTGACACGCTGAAGAACTAGACAGGGTAGATCATTTGCACTGCGCGAGGGACCGCATGCCTGATTTCCAATAACCTGAAATCGTTGCCCTCTTTGAATGAATAGCTTCCTTGTGTGGGGCGCTGTCCTCGTTGGGGGGTGTGCTGTGGGATTCAATTGCAGACAATGCGAGGACCGGACTCCCTCACGTTGTCCAATCATGATGGACATTTCCCAGGTGTGAGCTGGCAGCGATCGTTGAACGTGACGAGTTGTGCTCGCATGGTCGGCGAGGTGGTCCACTTCAGCCTGATCGCCGCCGATGGAGCGACGCGGACTCAACTCGGGGTTTGTGGAGATTGATACAAAGATTAGGCTACTCGACTACGTGGACGAAACACCGCCTGGTAGAACTGAGAAGTTCATCCAGTAGTTAATGCGGGGGCGTAATTACAAGTTTGATTACGAAACGCGTCTTGAGTTGATGACGATGATACAGTGGAGATCGAGAACAAAGGCAAAGGCGGGGCGCCACGACATGGCAGAAGATGCAATGGTGGGAATCGAGATCGGAACAGATACGACACCTACTAATCGTGAAGTAATTGACTCGTAAGACGCAACCATATTCGTAGAGCACCATTCCGTGGCCCACTAGTGCTTGTACGACAGGGAGGGCTCTGGTCCTGTTGGCATGCCAATCTTGCAGCGGCAAAGGGATGGTCCTTACGAGTGTAAGGAATAGATTCGCTAGACACGCCTAAAATGAGCGACGTGCTAGGGATTGAATGGGATAGTGCCTTGTTTCGTCGGTTGGGAGACATCGTCTAAGAGAAGATCGCGTATTTAACGCAAGTGGCCGATCTCAGTGAGGAAGGATGCGTAGAGGCGATGTTACGACCAGGAACGAGTTTTGTCATGAGGAAGGTGATCTGGTGCAGCTTGGGTGGTTTGTGAGACAAGTTGGTGATCATTGTCACGGGCCCCCCAAGGCATGGATACCTATCGACTGCACTGTGAAATGGTACAGAGGATTTGAGGACAAGGTGAAAAGGTGAAGGGTGATATCCTTCCGATAGCTGACCTAATTGTGTTTCGTCAGTATGGTTGGCACGATGAGAGCAAATCCGCCCACGTGTCATGATGCAGTACGCGGGCGAGACATTAGCCAACATTAATCCGGTGATCACGCAAGGAGTGGGAGCAACACACTGACAGCGATAATTCCACGGAAGGGTCGTCGGCCCCGCGTTCGATCGGTCCAGTATCTTGGCTTGCTGCAGTGCTGTGATTGGTGGGATGATCGAAGCTAGACAAGCAAGCCTCATGGAAGGTGTCGGGATGTCGCAACCTGCTGCCATGGGAAACCTGTTGAGAATGCGACGCACTGGCTCAACTGAGGCGAAGTTAAAGCGAAGAGCGTCGAACGTGGTGCCAAGTTTGGCCCGACGGTTCCTGGCGTTCTGGTTGCTGTGCGTGAAGGAACACTAGCTGTGTGCCAGGTTAGATGGCCGACGGTCCTGTGCATTACAGCATGCTAAAATTGAACCGACACCCCCCTTGAGAGGGGTCGTTGGGGGGTGTACAAGATCTGAGATCTGAACGGGTTATTCCCAAAGTGGAAGTCTAATTGATCCGAGTATCGAAGACGTCAGATCATGTTTTTGCGGCAGACTACTCGCTCTATTCGGGTCT
This sequence comes from Tylopilus intermedius, assembly GCA_038091255.1. Classification (NCBI taxonomy): domain Eukaryota; kingdom Fungi; phylum Basidiomycota; class Agaricomycetes; order Boletales; family Boletaceae; genus Tylopilus; species Tylopilus intermedius. The sequence goes on along the minus strand of JBBPOD010000198.1, from coordinate 16,311 downwards.
CGCAAAGCATAAAAGACCGTCGCTCTCTCTCTCTCCTCCCTTCCTCACTTCCAAAATGTCTTCTCTCCTCGCCTCTTACATCGCTCACAACAACGAGCTCAACGCCTACCTGTGCGTCCTCTTCCCTGTCCTCGCCCTCCCTGTCCCCGCTCACCCTCCACAGCTCCGGTACGCCAGTGACCCTCTCGGGCAGCGACCTTTCTCTCGCGCAGATCGTCGCCGTCGCCCGCCATATACATTCATCCACGGACTCTCTCTCTGCCCCGTCCGTCCGCCTCAGCGAGTCAGAACAGCTCCGCGCCGCCCACAATGCTTCTCGTAACGTCATTGCTTCCAAGGTCGAAGCCGGTCTTTCCATCTACGGTGTCTCCACCGGCTTTGGTGGAAGTGCAGACACTCGCACAGATGACCCAGTCGCCCTCGGCGCTGCCCTCCTACAGCACCAGCACATTGGTGCAATTATGCCCTCCTCTCGTGCCCTAAGTACTTCCCCTTCCGGTATGTCTCTCGCCCTTCCCCTATCTCTACCCACTCACTCCCCATCAGCAACTCTACCTCTCTCCGATCCTGCCCAGTCCACAACCATGCCCCCGGCTTGGACCAGGGCTGCAATGCTTGTCCGCACAAACTCTCTCTTGCGGGGCCACTCGGGTGTCCGCTGGGAACTCGTTCAAAAGATGGTCGAGGTCATCGAAAAGGGCATCGTGCCCCTTGTTCCTCTCCGCGGTAGCATTTCCGCCAGTGGTGGTTAGTACTATGCCTACCCGGTCTCAGCCCCATCGATTCTTACCACTTTCACAGACCTTTCTTCTCTTTCCTACATCGCTGGCACGCTCATTGGAAACCCTGCCATCCGCGTATGGATGCTAAATCCCCCCATGCCGGCCTCTCTCCCCGCTAATATCAGCGCTCCCACGCCACGCTTCCCGGTTTCTGTCGCAACTTCTGCCTTCACCTCTGGCGCCGCTACCCCTGCCACAGACTCGGATGGCAACTCTCCCGTGACGCCTAGTACCCCCGCGTCCTCGCTTCCCGATGTCGACTTTTCCAAGTCCCATGGTTCTCACTCTGCCTTTGCCTACTCTCCTCCCACCTTTTCCTCGGAAATTTACACTGCTGCAAAAGCCCTCGCGCTCACAAATACGGCCGCTCTCCCCCTTGCATCCAAAGAACACCTCGGTATTCTCAATGGCACTGCGTTTAGCGCTGGTTTGTCTGCTCTCGTCGTCAATGGCGCCAAGGACGTCGTCGTTCTCGGTGCTGTAAGTCCGCATCACACTATGACCCCATTTGTCTGCTCACACTTAAGTAGTTCTTGACCGCGCTGTCCGTGGAAGCCATGCTGGGTGCTCGTGGGTCTTTCGACCCTTTCGTCGGTCTCGCTCGTCCCCACCCTGGTCAACTCGAATCGGCCCATCTGATCTGGTCTCTCTTGTCGGACTCTAAATTCGCACAGGGCCACGAGGTTGAAGTCAAGATCGAGGATGACGAGGGTGTCCTCAGGCAGGATCGCTATTCCCTTCGTACTGCCCCTCAGTGGTTGGGCCCTCAGTTTGAGGACATCAAGAGAATCTCGGAAACCATCCGTGTCGAAGTTAACTCGACGACGGACAACCCTCTTGTGGAACCTCCTTCTGAGGAGGGTGGCGAAGGTATGTTGTACCCCCAAATTCTGCCTTGTGATTCTTTACTCAGGTTTTCCAGGCCAAATCCATCATGCTGGAAACTTCCAGGCATTGGCGGTTACGAACGCCATGGACCACCTTCGCCTCTCAATCTCACATATCGGTCGACTCATGTTTGTGCAACTCACTGAGATCCTCAACCCCTTCATGAACCGTGGTCTCCCCCCCAACCTTGCTGGTGCAGATAGCTCCCTTGACTTCGCCTGCAAGGGTCTTGACATTGCTGCCGCGTCATATGCCGGAGAGTTGAACACCCTCGGCGGAATGAACGTAGGCGTGGGAAATGTCAGCGCTGAGATGCACAATCAGAGTGTCAAGTACGTCCTTCTCTTCAATATTTAGCGTTCTAATTATCGATGGCAACCGGTTAGCTCTCTCGCCCTCGTTTCCGCTCGCTATACCTTAACTGCGCTCGAAGTTGCCCAACTGATGGCCGCCACGCACTTGTTCGTTGTCTGCCAGGCCCTCGACTTGCGTGCGATGTACATCGAAATGAAACAGATGTCAGCGCAGGTCATGCGCGACATCGTGAGTCAAGAGTTCGCCCTCTCTGGTTCCGAAGAACTCGTGGACAAGATCGTGCGCAAGGTGATGCCCCAGGTATATGAAGCTCTCGACCGCACGACGGCGATGGACACGGTGCCTCGGATGACCAAGGTGGCCGGCGAGGCAGTCTTCCCGCTCATTGAGGCGCTCTCATTACTCGACATCTCTGCCCTCGATCTCAGCAAGGTGTCAACATTCCGCACGACACTGGCAAACAAGCTCGCTGCGTTGCTGACGGAGCTCCGGTGTGCATACTTGGGCGTGTCGCTGGCAGACGTGCGGAGAGGCCGTCCGGGAACGACGACAACGCCTGCTCCTATGCCTATCTTCGACCTTGCTCCCCGCGGTCGCACACCTGCTTCATCATTCTTGGCACCTCGTACCCGTATCGTGTACGAGTTCATCCGGGAAGAGCTTGGCGTTCCAATGTACGGCGCAGACAACTTGCGCGGTTCCGTGTTCGGCATGCGCGATGGGTCGTTGGCTGGCTTGGAGTCCGAGGAACCGAGTATGGGCGGTCTGGTCGATACCACGCACGGAGACAAGGTGGCGGCAATCGCTGAAGCAATCAAGGACGGCCGGATGGCACGGGTATTGGTGCAGGCCTCCGCGGGCGTGGAAGCGTGACGACATTCTTATTCGGGTGCTGGACCATGTTTCTGATCAAGTCATGCATGTGCAAGCGAAATCATTGATACACATAATATCCTACCACTTTTTGTACATACCATTGACAGTCGCCGATTTCCTTCTTGCTCTTCACGCCTTAGATTGATTGTTTATGTAATTATTATTAGCAGGGAGATATATGCATACTGGTTTTGGCTCATGATGGGCCTGAGCGACTAGCGAACGTGCCGTGCTCTATTGGAGCGATGGCGACTTGTAAGAAGCGTCGATGCAGCGCATGGACCGTTCTGAATCACTAAGCTGTCGTAACTCTAGGTTCTTTGTAGACACTTCCGTCGGAGGTAAGCACGTAATACATTCAATATTAATGTACCGCCAAACAGGAATAGAATTCAACACTGACCATTGTCGGCACACCTTTGCACCGACCAAGTCCGCATCGTCCCACGTCGCTGTGCCATCCAACGTCATTGTAGTATGTACCGCCCAGCATTTGATGCAGCAGCCCGCGTATTTATTTGTTATTTTTATCACGTACGACGCCGCAGTTCGCAGTGATGGCGACGATGACCAGAAGTCGAGGCGCAATGACTCATTGTTCCCAAGGTTGGATCACGGTCGCCGCATCAAGACCCTGACGGAAGCCGATCGCTTCGGTCGTACTGTGAAGTAGCCGGGTGCGGTGACCCCACACCGCCCGAAAGCGCCGGAGGCGCGCACGTCGTGGCGGGCTTGGTGGCGGTTTCCTGCACAGGGTCCAGTTCGTGCGACGACGACGACGACAAGATCGTCTTGACGCTTGTTCTGGGGATCGAGACGGCCTTTAGTGAATCGCATGGGTGGCGTTGACGACCCTAAGGATTACGTATTGGCGGCGCCGGCGTTCGTCGACTCTGGAAGACTCAAAAGAATTCGGCGCTGATTCTGGTGTTATCGTCCACGTCAAGTTTACATCTTCGCCAAAGACGCGGGAAAAAGGCGGTCGCACTGCCAGTGGCATGTATATGTACGTGGTATAGCTGTAAGCGTGATTGCGTCCGAGCCACTAACTTCAAGTCAGTTTTCCGCTACATGCAATCTTCTAACCTGTCTTTTTTTTTTGCCAACGTATGGATACACACTCGATGACCGTAGCAAGCGCAAGACTCGTGGGATACGTGTACATCATGCCAGTGTTCATCCTTCCATTTCTTCCGACCACAACTTGAAACTCCCGCAGGCCGAATCGCGTGGGTGCCGCATCTGAATCTGACCGATGGAGGCCAAGCGATCTACTTAGAGATGGCCCGTCTGAGGGACCAGTCCATTCCCGAGTCGATCCGACAAAGTAAAACGGCGATCACGTCAACACGACAACGCGATCAATCGGGCAAACGTACCATGTGTCGCTTTCCTCGCGCCTGGATCTCGGGATCGCGAAGGACCCTGCCGGCGAGACGTTCGACGCGGCCCACAAGACGCGTACCAAACGGCGGGGGGTGTGGGCTCTCTGTTTCGGGCGTAGAATCTGCTGCTGGGACCGGAACCGGGGCAGCCACGGCAGTGGGTTCTGTCGGTAGGTTGGGTTCGACAACCGGCGCGGGGGCTGAGGCTTGGCCGGGTCCAGGCTCTCCGGCACCTGTACCGCTTGCGGACTCCGTCTGCGACGTAAACGACTCGGCGTACTCGTCCTCGTCGCGCTCGTACCCACGGCTCGCCGTACGAACGTGCAGGTGGGCGTGCGGGTGCGTCGGGACCTCGGTGGGCAAGCTGCCGATCCATGACATCCCCGGAATGTGACACGTGCTGGGCTCGAGGGTGCAGCCTGCCATGCCAGGGTCGTATCCGGCATAAGCGTCGTTGCCTGCACCAGCGAGGCGGAGGCTGCCAGAGTACCCCCCTGCGAGACCGACTCCGCGTCCATCTTGATCACCAGGGAGGTGTGTGTCTCCTTCGACGTCCTCTCCTTCCCCCTTTAGATCACGCTCACTGCTGTCCGACGCGTAATTGGTGTTGCGGTAATAGTCATCTGGCGAACGTGTTGGTTACGTTCAGGGCGGAATAGATGGCTGGCAGACTGACCACGAGACATGTGTCGACCACTGAGGTATTACCAGGAAGAAAAAGGGGGTACCCTTACTAGGTATGACGTCATGACATATTCTGTCCAAAAGCGTGTCAGAAGCAGCCTATCACCTATCACTGACCCTCGCTTTGATGAATCCGACAATCTAACCCCCCAAAGCACGCCCCATAAATATATTCTTTAGAAGATACGTTTGCTACATCACGAATTATGGCCCATGCCATTCGTAGGCGCCCGTTCCGTCACATCGAGCGTCAGTGGCAAATACTATTCATCCACTCGAAGCATTGGAAGATCATCACGGCGTGCAATCCATGCGGTGACCAAAGGCTCGGCACTGCCCAGCTTTTCCCTCCCGGGCACATGGAAAAGGGGTTATTAGTGCGCACAAGGCCAAATATGAGATTGACAGCGAACGTCACTCGACTCGTGGCCTGTCATATGTATCCCCATCTGGATTGACAAATGTTGGATACGAAGCCGGGGTGACATGGTTGATCCGCTCGGTTCTACTGGCGCACACGCTGAGACTCTCGAGAACACAGCGTTGGAATTGGTGAGCATGTCCCCAGACCAGGTGCAGAAACACGTTGACATTACTACTCCACAGTACATGTAACAGGGAGAAAAAACCAGTAAACAGAAAGGGTGGATACATCTCGTAGTTGCATACTTCAAAAAAAACGGTTGTGCCCATGTAAGCTAAAGGTGATGTAATCGGAATAATTGCAACAATTCATAAACCATCTGGAAGTCCGTCAATGATCTAAGGAAGCCGCCCCACAGACTGGTCAATGCCATGTAACAGAGACATATCCAGCATTTGCTGTAATTTTCGGGCGGCCCTCTTGGGCAAACACATGTCTTTATCCTTTTTTTCTTTTGTTTAGCAGGGGACAGAGAGACAAAGCTCGAGGCGCCTTCAACGGCGTCGGAATCATCCGACAAAATGGGAGATTTCTGAATGTTTCCTCGCTCATTGAGGACAGCTTCAACCGATGGGTCACCATCTCCCTGATCGCGACGATTTGCTGTGGCAGTGGATGAAATCGGGAGGAGGTCACGTAGGGTTGATTGTGAAGGACATGCAGCCAAGAGTTCTTGGAGCGAGGACATTATGTCTTCGGCCAGCGGCCTCTCTGGGACCGACGACCAGCATCGCTGTATGAGCGACCAATGCTGATCATCTATCGGTCGCTCGAGCGGCCGGGCTGGATTGAGACCCCGAGACAATTGTATCACAACAGCGGCATCGACTCGGATTTCGGACCATGGGTATTTTCCCGACAGCACCTGACAAGAAGATCACAATCAAAAGTGAACGGAGGGAAAGTTGCTCAGTGCGTACGAGAAGAGCAATATTTCCGAAGGAGTAGATGTCACTCTTGATGGTATGCCTCGCGGTGCCTTCGGTGAGCGAAAAGTGTTCTGGCGCAGCCCACCGGAGGGTGCCCGGTTTCGTGGTAGATGCCTTCAGGTAGGTGAGCCCTTCGGGAAGCTCTCCTACCAAAGAGGCACACCCGAAGTCTGTTAGGCAAGCAATGTAATTGTGATCGAGGAGTATGTTGCTCTGTAGGAAACTGTGCCATCAGAGAACAGTATTATCTATCAATTGCGACATACGCTTGTCAGATCTCCATGGATCATCGGGAACGAATGCACTGTTCATCGGTGACTTTATTGAGTGAACTGTTACAGATAAATCCTGAAACGTACGGTAGTGGAGGCCATTCGCAATGTCCAACAGCTGGAGTGCAGGGGATGAATTAAACAGCTACACCATCTCAGGCAGTCTAAGTACTTGCCAGTTGTAGGCGGTGTGCGACTGTGAGGAAATCGTCGTGCGCCTCCAAAAACGCATGCAGTGTTCCATGCGGCATCCATATCGACACCAAAGATACGTTTCCCTGTTTTCCGAACCCGTACGAGACACCGAGGAACCGTACGATGTTCCGGTGGCTGAGCCGCCTCCAAATCCCGAGCTCTCTGCGGATCATCTATAGGATAAAACCCCTTGTCCGTTGATTTCGATCCTCCGCAAGGCTGTCAAAAGTGACGTACGCGAGTCGCCTTATCTCCATCATGTTTATGCCCCGGGTGGTCGATAGAGAAACTGAACCGAAACGCTTTCACTGCAACCTGTTCATGGCGGAGGTAGGGGCAATCAAGAAGGAGGATGTAGATGAACAAACGTCCTCGATACCATCGTCACTCTGGTAGCGACACCGAAAAACGTCACCAAAACCACCTGCGGCGCAATATTGCCAGTCATCTGGTCGGACGATCTCGCCTGTTAGATCGGGAATCGTTGCAGATGTGATTTGAAGGTGAGATCGGGGCTCAAATCTAGGACTGGTATGTCAAAAACTGGTGGATCAAAAGACAGAGGAGGAGATACGATTTGAGTAGAGCCATCCGTGGCGGGGCTGAATCAAATGCTCGACTTGGGATCGGCGTAGGGAAGAGTGAGGGGGGGGTGGGGTTAGCCTCCAAATGGTGCACGTAAGCCTGCAGGTTGATGGCAGCACAGCGTGGTCCCCAGCATGGTGTGGTTTCTTGTGGATTATTCTGCGATAACGATCGGTGATTACGAGGACACATTCATTTCGAACTCGGCGCCAGCCGTGTATGAGGATACCTGCGGTTACCATTTGCACCCTATAACGCAGTGTTAAATATACTGTACAGTGATTAGGGAGCGGAGAGGAAGGATTCGACACCCGGAAGATACTGTGAGGAAACTATTGGGTTACGATACGAATAGTGAGCGACTTGCCAAGAAGGGTACTCCACCCACGAAGACGGACCCCTGCCACCGCTATGCCAGCTTTCCTCTCTTCTACAGTACTCTATAGGTGGCTATGGAACAGAACTGCTGGAAGCATAGACTACACAAAGCATAGCCCGACTCACTTTATAGGAAACCCTCTTAATTGAAGTCTGTAAAGACCCACTCTGCAGCAAGCTTCAAATACGGGTGTTGAAGCAATTCGAGGGCGCTCGCGCGCGCCTCTGGGTCCCTGCGGATTGTGCAGTAAAATTGTCAGCGTTTCCTCTTTCGTGACGGCCAGAAGCAAAAGGCGGGTCGGGACCACTAGCCGCCAGTATAGATACCCACATGGTAAAGCAGCGATTCTTGAAATCGACGGCAAGGTCCGATGAGATCACGTCTGACGGAAGGAGCGGAGACGTCCCTGAGCGCGTAGCCTGCAGCCCACATCCAATCCAATGAGCGCCGCGAGCCGTGTCTACTAGAACCAGCGGGCTCACCTTGACTACCATTGTAGTCACGTCCATGTCCCGCAACGTTCGTCCTCCCATCCACATCTTGAGAAGGACACAGCCTGCAGTCCAGATGTCGAGTTTGGTACCATATTGTCTGCTACCTCGACTCTGCGTCACTTCAGGGACGGTCCAGAACATCGCCCCGCGCATCGGTGTCCAAGAGGCACGGTCATCATCGACACGTTGAGCGTTTCCGAAACCAGACAGCTTGCAAACGCCATAGGGGTAGACGAGGATGTTTCCGGTTTCAATGTTCTGAAGAGGAAGATGGGGTAATGGGGTAAGTGGTGCGTACGTGATCGGCGAATAGTCTCACTCTGTGAATGATATGGTTGGCATGCAGGTACGTCAACCCGTCAAATATTTGGGCGGTAAACGACTTGATCACTTGTTCGTTGAACCCCTCGTGCTCTTCTAAGCGGCTCTCGATGGTCCCAGGGACATATTCCAAGAATCTAGCAGTCAGGTCATATATGTAGCGCGGGACCGAACACATGACTTACATGTTCAAGAAGACGGAAGTCTCCTCGGATCCGAGGTATGCAACAATGTGAGGATGACGCAGCCCGCGAAGAATCTCTCCCTCCGTTTTCAACTCGGACTCAAAGTTAAGGCGGTAAGTGTCATGGATCGCTTTCTCAACCTGCTTGACGGCAAAAATCTCGCCATTTGAGGTATTTAGCGCGAGGTAGACACGTCCATATGTCCCTTTCCCCAGCAGCTGCCCACGAATCCAGTTGATGGCTGTTGATGCAGGTTTAAGTTGATGCTCGGGGAGTCAGCCTATGACGCTTACGAGGTGAATCGTCATTCATTGGCGCTTCTTCAGTTACGTGCTTCCTGTAGATCGGAAGTGTACTTTCAGGTCCTTGACGCCGGTGACACTGGTCTTCAGCACGATTGTATACTTCCTGGGAAATCGGACAGTGAACCTGGTCTTCCTGATTTAACTCTTGGCCACTGTCTTGCTGGGACTCCATTGATCTGATGTCACTTCCCAGACCATCATGGCAAGGAAGATCTGGCACATCGGACAATTGTGCGGAGGCGGCGAAGAGCTCCTGCATGGGCGGTTGTGATGGACAGGCATTCAGGAGTTGTTGGAGCAATGAGACCAGATCTCCGACAGGAGGTCGATCCAGAATCGAAGACCAGCAAAGTTCGATGAGAGCCCAGTGTTGATCATCGATCGATCGCTCGAGCGGGCGGCCGGGTTTTCGGCCTTGTGACAGGGACAACATGACAGCAGCATCGGCTCGAACTTCGGACCACGGATACTTGCCGGACAGTACCTAGCAAGTGGTTCCCGGTCATAAATGGTTCTAGAGAGGGCTGCTCAGCACGTACGAGAAGAGCCACGTTCCCGAACGAGTAGATGTCACTTTTAATGGTATGCTTCGCTTCACTTTCATCAAGCGAGAAGTGCTCTGGTGCAGCCCACCGTATGGTGCCTGGCCTCACGGTGGAAGTCCTGAGGTAAGTGAATCCTCCCGGGAGTTCTCCTATTAAGGAAGCACATCCAAAGTCAGTCAGGCGAGCATTGTAATTGTGATCGATGAGCACGTTATTCTGTCCGTGGTCAAGTAAGTAAGCTAGCAGCACGAGCGTGCATCTCGCGACATACGCTTGTTAGATCACCATGAATCATCGGAAAAGAGTGCACTATGCCCATGTAATGATTGGCACGATCAAGCACTCGAATAGGGATAAACCTACGGTAATGAAGTCCGTTTGCGACGTCCATCAGCTAAGGTTCAAGAGACACGTGAGGAGGCTTCGCTTCGGCTCACACATTTTACTTACCAGTTGTAAGCGGTGTGTAACCGCCAAACGGTCATCATGGGCTTCCAAGAACGTATGCAGTGTACCATGCAGCATCCATAGTGACACTAAGGATGCACTTTTCTGTTTCCCGAAGCCGTAAGTAATACCGAGAAACGGTACAATGCTGGGATGGCTAAGCCGTCTCCAGATCCCGAGCTCTCTGCGTATCATCTACGAGACAATGATCAGCCTTCTGTCGTTCTGGCCATGATGGCATGCAATTCACACGAAAAGACACATACGCGAGTCGCTTTTTCGTCATCGCGTTTGTGCTCCGAATCGTCGATGGAGAAGCTGAACCGAAAGGCTTTCACGGCAACCTATCACAAAGTCAAGGCGATTCAGAGGAGCGTCGATAAACATGCGATGCTCGAACCTCCTTGGCCCCATCGCTGCTCATGTATCGACACCGATAGACGTCGCCAAAACCACCTGCTTCGCAGTATTGCCAGCCGTCCAGTCGGACGATCTTCTCTGTCAGATCAGGAATGGTCGTCGGTGAAAGATAGGACACAGTTCTGGCCTTGGAGCTAGTAGTAACTGCGGATTAGCGATGCACGAATAACTTTGAGAAGGGCGAAGAAACGAGACACTACGATTTGGACTGGAACATTCCAGGATGAATGCTAGTAGACTCGAAACTATACCAGTGGCTGAACTTGAAATGACGTTCAAAACCAGTGCTGGTAGAACGGCGCCTGATTCGGGCTTGTGCCCGAGCCAATCATATTCCATAGTACAAAACGGCCTCGGCTCTCGCCCACCGGGGGTTCATTTCCTGATAGACTGCGGGCAGAATCAGGCAGAATCTTGCCTTGGACAAGGGCCATGCCGACATCGATGTCGTACTCGGGAATAATTTTTCGTCAGTCATTCAGGCTACTGACGTTCAACGTTCAACTTTGCTTTTACACTACCTCGTATCGACGACGACTCAGACATTCTTGAAGCTTGAAGTCCGGTGCACTGGCAACTCAATTTGTGTTCTTTCAAATTCGACGCTTGAAGGGTTTACTACCAGCATGAGCAGTGCGAGTTTCTGTTTGAGCACATTTTTGTACTGGATTGCGCGCATTATCTTGATTGGACCATCAATGAAACCTTGTTCCCGACGATACCACGGTCACCTCACTAGCACCAATTTCCACCTCACCTCCTGAAATATGTCCCCCACTGTGATCTCTTGCCATCCTCAACATCGATCCCCTTCTACCACGCTCTCGAAGGCCTCCAGGATCATCATCGTCGGTGCAGGCACATTTGGGCTCTCCACGGCTTATCACCTACTGGGACGTGGTTACACAAATGTGATGGTTCTTGATCGAGCGAAAAAAGTACCTGCAGTAGACGCTGCGGGCACCGATATCAACAAAGGTGGGTACTCACTTCGATCGGCTGCGTGAAGCTCAGTAACAACAAGAAAAAGTGTCTTAATGATTTCCTGAAACAGTGGTCAGGTCTTGCTACAACGACATTTTCTACACCAAATTGGCAAAGGAAGCAATGGAGGCATGGAGGCAACCCATGTGGCAGGGCTGTTACCATGAGTACGTCTCGATCTGTTTTATCTCGTCTTTAATTCCTCGTCGACTTGTCACCGTTTCCTACTTACGTCCTTGAATTCGCTGGGCTCAATGATTCCGAACAACTAGGTGTGGCGTAGTCTTCGTCGGCGGCGAGAAATTTGACATTAGATCGAGAACCAACGATATACAGGCCGGTGTAGCCATCGAAGACCTCCCGGACGCCGATGCTATCAAGAGCAAGGTTTTGTCCTCCCTACAGTCGTTGGATAGGGATTCGAAAGCACAATGCGTTGGTTCGTTCACGGATTCAAGTGGCTATTTCAATCCCGAGGGAGGTTGGGCTGAGGCAACGCGCGCCGTGGAGATCATTCTCTCGCGGGTGAAAGAGATGGGCGGGAGAGTCATCGAAGGCCAGGAAGTCACTGGGCTCGTCAAAGATGCGGATGGGCGGACAATGGGTGTAAAGTGCAAAGATGGCGAGCATTTTGAGGGCGACGTGGTTATACTCACCATTGGTGCATGGACGGCATCGACGTTTCCTGAGTTGGAGCTTGACTGGAGATGCTTGGCAACAGGGTAAGCGCTAGTACTGATCCTTGGGGAAACCCATACTATATGACTCACTCCCCGTTAGTCAGAGCGTGGCAACCATACAGCTCAGCGCGGAAGAAAAGAAACGCTACGAAGGATGCCATATATATCTCGACTACCAGACTGGGCTTTACACCTTCCCGGTGGGTTTTCCTTCTCACCGCCATTGCTCTTATGTAACCATGGTACTGTATCAACGGGAGAAACCCTGGTTGGTCCATCTTTTCGGGACCTTGTTTTATGCTCGCTTTCTTCGGGTTATGGCACGATCACCTATTCAATGGGCGTAGCTGTGGGCCTACTTTAAGCCCGAGATGGCGGCTGCCAAATCTGTGTCAGGTGATCGCGCCTCCACCCAGCTTGATATGCGGCGTCGAAAACCGGTTACAACAGAAAGATAGCCCCAGTTTTTGGGTCACGGAAGAGGTCCGTCCGACTATCTTGCTCCAGTCTTTATCTCGTGTCATGCGCCACGTTTTGGGTTATCGGGACCATGACTTTGCGATTGGAGTGTTCAATCATTGAAATATTGATGATTCACCGCCAAGCCGTTGTCTTCCCGTGATCCTACACTTTTGACGTGGGCCCCCGTGTGTTTGGGATCAACGATATGACTGGCGATTCCTTGATGTTTCATTCTATCAAGGCCCGGGCTTGTTTTTCCGACTTTCTCCTTGCGATCGAGTGGTACTGACTAAGTACAATGCACTTTTAGCCAACCGAAGACGGCATAGTCAAACTTGCTATGCATTCGGCAGGACATACTCACATGGCTGCTCCCAAGCAGATCGGCGGTGATATCGACTGCGGCCCTGTTCGGAGGATATCCACACCTCGAACGATTACGAGCCATCCCGATTCGGGTGATGGGTTGCGTGTTCCACGATCGGCATTACGGGTATTGAGAGAACATCTGAGGCAGGTATATCCTGAATTGGCGCTGAAACCGTGGGCAGGTACACGAATGTGCTGGTGAGTGCACTTGGATCCTCCATTCTTGCGTTATCTTTTTTGTTTTTCCTGCTTCATACCTCGCTTGGATGTATGACATCCTGCACCATTTTGTTTTGAACACGGGGTTTCTACGCCGGTTTTAGCCACATTGGCTGCCGTCAAGCCTACTAAGTTTATCCCTCAGTCAGCATCGTGACACTGCTATGTCTTCATGTGGAGCAACCTCGGGCTTCATTGCATCTTTTACGTGCAAACTACTCATAACGCTCGGGACGTAAGACCATCCTTCTGATCATTATAGACTTGATGCCGAAGTGCTAAGTAGGCGGCCTTAACACCGCACTACCGGGCAAAGTTTCGGTTACTCTTGATCGCTTCCGCGCTTTCCACATGAAAAGATCTGATTCGAGTTAGCCGAGGCCTGGATCGAAATTCCAGCGGCGTTATCTCACACACGTGCAAGCTCAAAGGCACTTTATTGTATATGCGAGCAGTCAGCTGGCTCAACGGCCGAGACCTAGCTCAAGGATAAGATCCTTCCGCCGGGGCGGGTCTTATCGGGTCTCAGTTCTTTCGTCTTGGGTCATCTTGCCCTGCGTTCCCTGTGTCATGAGTGGTGACACGTCGTGGCACTGGGACAAAAGATGATTGGTTATAAATATCGGTCAGCGCCGCCTATACATACGCAGTACCTTCATCGGGTTCCTGTGACAACGCAATTCGCCTAAACCGAACATTGTACAGCCGGTCCGGGCTTCTCCGATACGTCAACGTTTTACGAAATGGGGACCGGAATTATTGCGTTGGAACTGGATCTCCGATCAGTGTTGTCCTTGACCCCCCTCCTCTTTTGATTTGGTTTCGTATTTCTGAATATTTAATTGCTTTTTCAAAAAAAGAAATGCATGCTTTCATTCATTTCTTTAGCGAGATGGGCCTAACACTTCAAAGCTTCAAGTTGCTTCAGAAGCTGACATTCCAGCATGGCAGGTACACAGATTCGCCTGACGGAAACTGGATCATTGGGCCATACCCGGGAGATGCTACGCTGCTCATAGCTACGTCTGGTAGTGGGCATGCCTTCAAGGTGAGCAGGGCTAAAATTTCAAACGGGCGCGCAACTCGACGACCGAACGACATTGTTCGGGTGCCAGCGCCATGTTCGCTTCCGCCCATCAGGCCCACTTGCTCGTTGCCAGCATGCTCATCGCTTTTTCTTTGTATTTCTTTCCCACAGTTTCTCCCAAACGTTGGTCGGCTCGTCGTAGATTCCCTCGAGGGTAAGCTCGACGTGGCGACCGCAGCACGCTTCGCGGTAGACCGGGATCTGGCAAGTGCGATGAATGGCGAGCGCGCGTTGAACGGGCCGACGGAACTGGATATCGGGGAACTTTGTTGCCCAGAAGACTTTAATTAAGGAGATGTGAACTTTCTTGACGTTTAATGAGCGGGGAACTGGGGTGGGATTCCATGCCTGATAGGCAATGCGGAGGCCTTTCATGAAGTGTTTGGTTGATGGGCCTGCGGTGCGGTGCGGTGTCTATGCTATTGCCATTGATGTTGAATGAAGTCTTTCATGTCTGTATGTGAAGCTATGGCATTCCTGTTTGGATCGCAACGACGTGCGCGAAGTATGAGGTTGATTCACTGGAAGAATTTTAACGTTCAGCGTTGACTTGACGTGTGTTGACGTGCCATATGGCTGTGGCATTTGCCGCCCCTGTATATATGTATGCGGTACCTTGCAAGAACACAGGGCGACACTCATCTGGAAGAGAGGCGGAAGGGAGTACGCTAAATTCGATGCAATATTCCACGACGTGGCCTCAGCGCTCATCGACATCGGCCGGTCACTTTGGTCAGTACCTGTGGCGTATCGAGTGAGACGACACTGCTGTCTCGGAAATGAAGTTAGGCTACCTTGACTTGTGCTGTCCCAGGCTGTCAAAGGTTTCAAGTCGCAACCTACCGCATTCTACTCGGGATGACAATCAGCCTGAGGATGCTGGAACAATGACAGGGGCTGAAGACCCAGAATTGGTAGTTACTAGTAGCTTTATGCACGTGACCGCGACATCAACCTCTCAGTCACCGTGCAATCACCTCGCGGAGTCCGAG
Source organism: Tylopilus intermedius (assembly GCA_038091255.1). Classification (NCBI taxonomy): domain Eukaryota; kingdom Fungi; phylum Basidiomycota; class Agaricomycetes; order Boletales; family Boletaceae; genus Tylopilus; species Tylopilus intermedius. Next base: position 1,087 of record JBBPOD010000198.1, on the reverse strand, counting down.
TCACCGGTGCACCAGCGACTCACCGCCCACTGACACTGGAGACCAAGCCACTATGCGTTTACAAATCAGCGATGTAAAAGACGCTCTGAGCGAGGCAGCCTGGTACTGTAACTCGGACTTTTCGCCTACTGCTCAAAAACACTCTTCCCCCGGACCGTTCTGTGGGGTTATGCTTTTCTCAATGGCTGCAGCTTGAAAGCAGGACAAGATAACGAAGGGACACGTTTCCTTTCTTACCACGTCAGGTTTGCCCACTTTGATGACGTCGAGTTTTTTTGTTTCTTTGATCACTATTTTCACGCACGGTGGACCCTATCCATGCTGGCGATCCGCCGCAGCTCCCCACGGCCTTGACAAGGAGAGAACGCCAAGAAGTACCTTCGTAAGTTTGGATATGTGTCTCGCTTATACACTCGCAGTTCTTACAAAGTTTAGTACCTTGACGTTAGAGCGACTACGATGATTCCGGGGAGACATTTTTCAACAGGAATAGTTTGCAGTCGTGAGCTTGCCATCGACTCAGAGGGAGCACCTATTTACCGATCTCATCACATCCACCACGGACAGTGGCGTGTACTGACGACAAGAGTAGAACACCCAAAGCAGGTGTCTCGGAACTGCGCCGTTGTTGGCACACGGACCCTCCCACTCCGCCTGCCAGTGGGGTGGACAACAACAAAAGTTTAGGTGGACCTCCACAGTTCTACCGCATGCGATTGTCAAACCGCCAAAGAGAGGTATTACTAATGGACAGTTGTGCGAGTATAAAATGCGCGCCGAACTTGTGCGTTTAAGATCCACAACTTTCATTCATTCATCTATCTCATCTTGTATTCTCTCACTTTCACAATGACTACTACGACATTGATCTTCAATGGCGATGCTCCCGACGCTGGAGTAGACGCAGAAACGTACGTGAAAGTTGTCAAGGTCGTACGTTGGGTGTCTGCTTCATTGTGTTGTCTTACAATCTCACGCTACTATGCAAACAGGTACTCAGAGGCGATGCTGACACAAAGTATGACGAAGACAAAAACGTAGTTATGTCCGAGTGCACCGTAAGTGATGACTTTGTAGCAATGGTGCA
>JBBPOD010000197.1:0-25643 GCA_038091255.1 Tylopilus intermedius | reverse complement strand
GATTCTACTGCTGGTATCCAGTCCGGCTGGTAGGGGAGAGGCGGAGGAGGGATGGAAACGGTTAGGCGCACAGTGGACGTGGAAGGTAACGTGGTAACTGGCCAAGCATCGCATCGCGCGCAAGACTCGTTTTCGTCACACGCTCTCAGCACTACTAGTACGACGTCTCCTCGATCCTTGGGGCCGGACACGATTGACGAGTATAAAAGGGCGCAGAGGATTCACGCGTGTGGTCCACTCTTCCCACCATGTTCGTTCTGCAGCGATGGGTCCGTGCGTACAGCACGTCCACTAAACCGCGGGGTGGACACGCAGATTTTTACGCGTCGTTGCTTCCTGCGATGATCCCAGTCGCGCTGCTCGGTTCGGCGGTGTACATGGTGAGTCGTCTCTCATTCTATCCACCCCTCGGCGTCGCTCCGGTGCCACCGGGGCACCGCTCGAGAGAATCCCCTCTCCCGCTCTCAGCGGATGATTCACCTCGCCCAACAGGGTCTCCATCTTGCCCAGTCCCGCCTCGCACACGAAAAATTCCTCGACGAGGCGAGGGAGCGCTCTCATGTCCTCGAACAAGAAGTCGACGCACTCCAATCTCAACGCTCGTCCAAAAAGAGCTCCGGGTCGTCCTAGCTCGTTCTCTATGGTATATGTAACATAAATCATATCGAGCAATGCCAAATGAATTCGAGCGAGCGCCACAATGAAGCGATGAAACCGTCCTTCGCTTTTATCCCGTGTTCGAAAGTGCCTTGTTGATCAGCGTAGATTTGTACTTGTCGTACAACTTTGCGGAGCTAACATCGTGGGTTAGCGCTGCTCTCGGTGATTCCAAGAACCATGTACCTGAGAATGGCAGATGCGAGACCTGTAAAGGCCTGGATGGTATCTTTTCCCCGTTTGATTCTGAAAACGTCATACGCTGCCAAAACGCCCGATCAGCACACGTTAGAGGCAGACATGGCTTCTCCCTTACAAACAAAGATAAAGTCCATGGCCAACTTGGCTCGAGAAATTTGCAGCCAGTAACTCTTGCGTCGCAGTCTCGAGAGTTCCTTCTCGTCCACTTTCGTATTCTTGGGTTGAGATTTCGCTGTCGCCCCTTCCAACGACTCTGTATATGCTCGGTTCTCCACTAAAACATAATTCAGCAACATATTGCCGCCGTACAGTAGATGCTTGCCTTCACGCTGGAGGCCCTCCACGATACTCATCTCAACCCCATTCTCGACCAGACTCACAAGGGTCGCAAAGAACCAACACCATTCTGCAAACCGCGCCGCCCTAACACCGACTCTGGCACCGACCAACCCTAGCCGTGAGAGCGTATATATATCGTCTGACAGCCCATTCACCAGATCTAGGAGGACCGGAGGCGGCGCAGAAAGTAGCGATTGCAGGAACGGGTGCGACAAAAGGTCACCGGTGAATGACGGCGATGGCCGTTTCGCTGGGACATCCGCAAGGCCATGGGGAACGGTCGAAGAACCGCCGGAAGAGTAAGGGACGGCCTTTTGCGCCATTACGGTGCTCAATGGGGTTAGCCAGTTGAGCAGAATGAGCATTTTCCTGTGTCCCAAGGTCAGACGTGATAGAAACAGTTTCCATAGCATAGCACCTTGTAAAAGAGAAGCCACTGCGAGCAGATTCGAGTCTTCTCACCAGCGCTTGCTGCCAGGCTGCCTTGCTACCTCGGAACAGAACATTGGTGTGCAACAATAGGTATACACGTATTGAGTATTGCATCAATTTCTGTCACCCATCGTGTCAGTGCGGCTACACTGGCCGAGAAGTTGACATACGCACGAACGCCTTGTCTCGACCATTGCTAGTGACTAGCATGTCCCTCCACACATCATGCCTACCGACCGTCTTCTCTGCGTTCGTTACGCGCTCACTCTCTTCGTCGACCTCGTCATCTTCTTCAGCGGTATCTTCCGTCTCACCTTTCACGGTTGCTTCCGACGTTTCGTCAAACAGATTCGCAGTGCTGTTCCCAAAGTGTGACTGGGCTGTCGTACTGGGACGGGGGGTCCTGGGTGGGTGTGCAGAGAGTGGGTTCATCTGGAAGGAGTTGCTCACGTCAAAGCTGGGCGGTGTGTAGAACTGCGAATGCATTGAGTCGCGCAACGACGAGGACGGTACGATGTCACCGTCCTCGATATGAGGAAACGATATGGAGGACATGGTAGGCTACAGGCGGCGTGTTCCGAGCAAGCGAGGCGTTAATGACAGTCTAGTACAAACAGCGAGCAAACAAAGAACAAGCCTGGAGTCGACTCTCGTTGCCAAAGGAATGTCGACACCGTATGGCTTTCGTTCTCCAATATCTCGTTCCGAGGCCACATCCCCTCATCCAGTCAGGCCAGCCTTTGACACGGATCTACTCCGCACGTACATGAAGAAGCTCCTCCAGACAGCCCTCCAGCACGCGATTTGGTCTTCTGACCGGGAACAAGTGAAATCGTGGATGAAGGACATCAAGGAGCGTGTCAAGGACCGCATGGTAGAGATTCAACCATCTGGTTTGTAAGTCACCGTGGCGGAAACCATGAAAGCACGTTGACATCTGCGGGCCAGTAAATACATCGTGCTTGTCCAGATAAGCGAAAACCTGAATCAAGGCGGACGGTGGGCCCACGTCCGTTGGCACTGGCAGCACGGATGTACTGACATGCACCATCCCTGTAGCGCTGATATGATCTCGCATTGGGAAGACGGGGATGCTTGTATAAACGAAATGTTCTACAACGTTCGCATGATCCCTTGTGTTTTGCGGATGAAAAAAAGTAATCCTTGTTTCCCCAGGACTCGATCATCTGCACGTGTATTGCACTCGCTGTCCGAAATTCATCATGACCGTCGAGAATGGTGGTAGCTGTATCGCCCGCAAAAGCCACATTGCAAGTATATTCATAGCATCAGGGGCAAGTTATGCCCGTGTGATAACCACCTTGTCAGCTATCTCGTCACCCGCTATGTTTATTCTGCCATCGAAAACCCCGCCCGCCTTTGCGCAATACGTCGGCCCCTCTAGCATCTTATTTTAGACTCATTCTAGTTTGCACATCACTTCGCGAAGATGGTTCTGACGTGCTTCAGACAGCGAATCGTCATCCTCGGCGCAAAACACTCTCAAACACTAGTCCACTGCCAGCTATGCTCCCAATCATCACTGTCCACCTGATGGTTACAATTTGTCCATTCCACCCATGCTAAAATATCTTCATTTCGGTAACCGAATATCCCGGCTTAAATGATCATCTCTATTACTCTCACCCTTTGGGCGACTCTCTCCCTTGAATCGGCGACTGCCGTTGCCCCCTCCTTGAGGGAAATATTGTACCCGCCTCGATATCTCACGAGACCGATTAGTGTTTCACCCACCTCTCCTGGGAATCTCGCTTTACCTCTCTTTGATCTCCGAGGAGTCGATGACGAACGCGTTCAGCCACGGGAAAGGTCTTGGACGATCTCAACATACAAACCGAGCATCCATCATTGGATCTTTACACTCGACTGGTGCGCGAAGCTGCGACCCAGGGTCGGGCTGATCGAGTCGAACGTCGCTACCGTACAGAATGACCTCACCACCGGACAATGTCTCCAGAGGGCTTCTGCGCCACTGTCCGTCGTTTCAGCTGCGGGAAAGGAACCTCGCCGCCATCAGTTTGAACCCCTAACGGAATTCCCCTATTCTTGGCAGGCTCGAGTCGTGGAATCAGCACAATCTCTGATTGCACCAGCTGAGATTTGGCAAGATGATTTTCAACACCGCTGCATTTAGTGGCCGCTATCGGAAGAATCCGTACCTCCGTGAGAGCTACATTGATATGATTATGCGGTATAGACCACGATCAGTCCCCCTTCAGGAATGTTCTAGTTCATTTGCTCGATCTGGGCGTTGGCCAAATGCCTCAACTGCGCGTCCAACGGACACGTGTATCAACATGCATGAATCAGAAATCACTGTTCAGCGGACGTTGTGGCCTACAAACGTCGAGCCTCAGTGTGTCGTCCGGTTCCATCAGGCGAAAAGTCACCGAGTGATTTCCCCCTGAGTCCCAGGTTAGACCACGGTTGTCTGTCTGTAGTGTTCACCGTGTCGTTACGTTGCCAGCATGCCATGTGTCCTCTAGGTCCCCCACTTATCTCGCGTAATTCGGAATGCTCCACTCCATTAATTTAACGACCCCCCTTATGCCTGACCTCCGACAAGATTGTGCAAAGCTAATACATGTCAAGCATGTGGCCACATTTCGTATGGACTTCGCCCCACTAGGTACGCAAGATCTCGTAGCCGACTACATAGCAGCTATGCGAGTACATACTCACGCTATCGATCAGGCCCTTTTTCCCCTTCCCGCGACTGCTTAGCCTAACGTTGTTTTCAGAGTAGCCTGGACCTTGCTGTGGTGAACCGGGTGCCTATCTTTTTACCACCGGCGTGTCCGACAAATAACTCCTATCCGATATATACACAGTTCATATGGACAAGATGGGACAATCTGCGGGCTGCCGCACTAGACTGTGCGTGTGATCGGAATGTTCTACAACTCATCAATCAGCGTATGATTCCCGTGATTCATGATCTGGCGCAAAATCGAGTGGTGCTCTGCCGTGAACTGCCTGCAAGGCGCCAGCTGGTGGACGGCAGCCCCATGTTCGAGAAACAAAAACACAACGAGAGAGGCTGTTGCAGGACCCCCCCATCATAACACATGCCGATAGCGCGTTTATCCACGCGCTCTCGTTCCCAATCATCGAACGTTGGTCGCATTGCCCTGTACCCCCTCCTCGCGGGCTGTGGTTTACGTTGGTACCCTGAACAGCACTACAGCGCTGCCACGATGTCATTTAAACGGATTGAACCGAACAGCAGATAATGCTCACGATATGAATGTAACAACCAGTCGCGTACGTGAAAGCGGGGTGTCACGCAACGGGGCAGAGGCCGTCGGCAGAGAGTCTCGTCTCCGGTGCACAAACATATTGGCATGTACAGGATTTAGAGTGCCCCACGTGGTGACCAAATCCAGTGTTCAGATCGTGGATGGCGCACGTCGACCAGGTGAACTGGCTCGCCTCCGGAAATAGACGTGTTCGGGGTCCTTGATGCCCATTGTAGAGGCCAAAACGTGTGGTTTGCACGGATTCCTGCTCCGCCCTACCTACGGATCGACGAGTCACGGTTCAAAACGCCGAGCCTGCTGCGTTGCGCCAAAAATTATATTATTTTTCAATGCTTATCGCCATCAGTAACGTGCGGTCGTTTTACCTGGGATTTTTGCGCAACGCACCGGGACTAGGTCCGAGGAGGTGGGCGTAGAAGGACGGGCTCTCACAGACCGGTCGCCATCTTGAGCTAGTCTCTATGACGAGGGTGGCCGCCCAGCTCGCCCGAGTTTGAAGTCTAAAAGTCCAATGGTCTGGACTAAACCTTGGTCGCATCTCGCCCTGGCAGAGATAAAAATAGGTCGAGTGTGAATGCATACGGAGAAAACCAGACCCAAAAAATGATACATTGGATGTCGGACTTTGTTGGCTTGACGCGTCAGCGGCAGGAATTTTCCCATCCAGTAGTCGATGATGGAGACTCACTTGAAGCATCAATGCCGTCTGTGAACCATTTTCGGGTTGGCAATGATGGAATGTTCAACCGGTGTGTGCTGTTATCCTCGAACGGGGGACTTGTGACAATTCGGGTGCGCCAAATGGCAAAGTCAACAAAGGTGCTTTTCATTTAAGTGTTAATTCACCAAATGACTCTAAAAATCACGCTATATCATGCGACATTATTGATGGCGGACCGTACGCGGAAGTGTGTTAGAGCGGCGGAGCACGGGGTGTACCCGAGCGCTGGATAGTTGTACCGAGATATCCAAAGGAGGGAAACAATGGGTACGTTGACCGGACGTACTGTTGCGCATTGGGAAAAGGTAAGCAATTTTCAGGTTGGGATACCGTGGACAAGAATACAATGGCCGTGATCGTCTGATAGTAAATAGATTGCGCCGGCGCCACCAAGGGCGCGTAAGGTGCCAGCGAAGGTCGAGAAGCCACGGACGTAACTGAGAAGTCCGAGGCCAACCTTCTGAGAATCTAAACAGTTTCGATCATCGCGTGAAGTCAAGGTACTACTAACGTACCAACTAGAGGCACCGGCCTTTTTTGAGCGGATCAAAAAGGGTGAAAGTAACAACAGCTGGGAGCTTTGCATAAAGATAAGGATTGCCCATCGAAATTGATTTTCCATAAGCATGTTATCTCGGGGGGGTGAACAGAGACGAGTTCAGCCCCGGCGGATGGTAAACACGACGATACACTGGATGACGTCCGTAGCACGTAAGTAGAGGTGCGAAGCAATTTGGGGAGTCATGCGGGGGTTCGATTTAGCGAGTGAAGGGCACTTTGAGATGCAGATGCGCCATATCAAGTGCATTGTGGCTCCTTGATGCTCGGGCTTGAGTGGATGTCGGGGAAGCTGTTTGCAATGCTGCAACCGGCGATAAGAGGATGAACGAAAAACGCGTGAAGCCTCAGCTAAGCAACTTACATCAATCGCATCCGACTTTCCATCCAAGAACCGATTTCAGATGCGACTCTCTAGCTTACCTTCGGTGGGCTGCGTGAGGTTCCTTCAAGCTTTGCAATGCCTTGCAGGACTCGCGACGGAATCATCATTCGGGTATTCTGGGCCATGTCGATGGTTTTCGGATGCCAGACGACCTGACTGCTGTGTGCACGAGTTCGTGAATGACATTGACACTTGGCAAATACTCGTAGCAACATACATAGGGAGCGCTTGCTTCGTACACTCCATGGTGGAGGCGGTTGTTGTTTCCAAGATACGCTCCAAGGCCAACCTGTTTGCGTCATGTTCTCGTGTCGTCGTTGATCACAACTTAACAGTGCAAGTCCAGCTCTAAATGTCTTTTGCTAAACAGTTACTTCCAAAACAAGGCATGTATGTACATAGGGTTAGGGTTAGAAGAGCAGAAGAGCGAAAAAAATACGGCCTGCCCAGCCAGAGTGGCCGTGGCAGGACAGGAAAATATTCAGACAGTGCGTGAGCCGAAGCCCATACAAGCCGTAATTACCCTCTGTATGGACAGGGTCGCCGTGCTATGGAAGGTCCCCACTGCCCGTACACCCAGTTATATGAAGGGGCATACGCCATCAAGGTAAGTATGAGTTGTCCATTTGTCTGCCCTCCGCTTATATACACTCGTCTACCGCGCACGGACCAGAAACATTACAAGTTGCCAAAAGAGGTAACTAACACTCTTGTGTCCGCCGCTTGGAATCGCATCAATGAGCGGACTGGCGGACGAGCTTCTGGCAGATCTCGACGGCCTCTCGGATGATGGCAGCGCTGATTACGACGAAAACCAAGACGCTTCCCTACCTACCACCAGCCCGGCGCCAAACGGATTAAAGCGCAAGGCGGATGGCGACCTAGACGTGTCCGAGGGTGAAGGGGAACCAGAGGAGGATGACGTTGCTGGGTCCGGCGGCGATCTCGTGCTCGAAGGCGGCGTGAAGCCTGCGGAGGAGCTGGACGCGGAAGATGTGCAGCAAATGGACCTCGGTGCCATAGAGGACGTCAGCTCGATCGCAAAACTAGAAGGCAGCAAGAGGATGACCGACATTTTGAAGGTGGCGTTTATGCTGGTGACTGCTCTCTTACTGCTGCTCATGTTACACTCCAGGAGATCGAGAAATACCGAACCCACCCGAGTTCAGCAGACACGATGTCGCTTCCTGCGCACTTGAATCCAGAGTACGCTCTCATCGTGCAGGCAAATAATTTGTCCGTCGATGTTGACAATGAGATTCTCGTGGTGCATAAGGTACATTGGAAATGAACACGACTTCGCGCTTACTGAGTCTTCGTCCACAGTTCATCCGTGACCACTATGCGCCAAAGTTCCCCGAACTAGAACAGCTCGTTCAAGACCCCACCCAGTACACACGTGCAGTTCGCATTCTTGCTAACAACGAGGTTTGTTAATACATCCATCATCGGACACCTTCTCAAGCTCCCGTCTTTTAGGATCCCACAAAGGTGGATTTAACAGGTGTACTACCCGCTGCCGTGATCATGAGTGTTTTGATCACGGCCACAACAAGCTCGGGTCAACCCCTTCCAGAAGCACGATGGAAGGCGGTTGAAAAGGCCTGTGATCTCGCTGACCGTTTGGAGGAGACGCGCAAATCTGTAAGTGGGCATTCTTCCCAGTTCAACGCTTCTCACCCTGTCACTGCAGATATTCATGTACGTTAGCTCAAGAATGAATGTTCTTGCTCCCAACCTATCAGCTATTGTTGGTACTACTACAGCCGCCAAACTACTCGGTGTCGCAGGTGGCCTTGGTCCCTTGGCCAAAATGCCATCATGTAATGTCCATGTTAGTCCCATCGATAATTTTACCCCGCAATTCGTCTCATCATGTCCATCACCTAGCTTCTGGGTGCTCAAAAGAAGATTGCTCTGGGATTCTCTTCAGCCTCCCAACGGCGGCACACCGGCTTCGTGTTCCAATGTGACCTAGTGCAGCAAACACCCGCAGAGTACCAACTCAAGGTGCAACGAACCGTCGGCGCCAAGTGTGTGCTCGCCGCTCGCATGGATCTTGAGCGCACTCGTACAAATGGTGAGTACCCTCTGAGGTCGAGTTCCCTTGTACTGAAAGGCACCCAGGGTCGTACGGAATGGATCTTCGAGAAAAAATTGAAAAACACATCGACCGTCTCGCTGCCCCTCCACCGGCCAAAATCACCAAGGCACTCCCTATCCCGAACGATGGCCCAAAAAAACGAAGAGGAGGGAAGCGGTCAGTCCTTTCCCTCCTGTTCCCCTTTCACTGTCAAACGATGTCATGTTCAGGGCGCGTAAAGCCAAAGAAGCGTATGCTCAGACCGAGTTGCGCAAACTCCAGAACCGCATGGCGTTCGGCGAGGCCGAGGAGGAGGTCGGTGCATTCGACGAGGTAAAGGGCCTCGGCATGATTGGCGTCGGAACGGGCAAGGTGCGGGCAGGACTTGGAGAAGCAAAGAGTCGGGGTGCGTTGGTATTCATTGTGGCCCCTATTTTTACTGACACCCGCTGAAATGGGCAGCAAAACTATCCAAGGCAAACAAACTGCGGACGGCGGCGTTGACGCGTGCAGCACAAGGCGGCTCTACGACGTCAGGAACGGCCACATCTTTGACTGTCACTCCAGTGCAAGGTCGGCTGCGGAGGATTATACATGTCGTGTTGAATGCTGACTCAATCCAAGGCTTCGAGCTGACGAATCGTGCCGCGGCGGCCCAGCGAGTCAAGGAAGCAAACGAACGATGGTTTGCTGCGGGAAGTTTCTCGTTTGTGGGTCAGAAGGGGAATGTGAACAAAGGGTAGCATGGATGCGGTCCGGATACCGTTCACTTCACGGCAGTTTGATCCATCTGATGCTAAATTAAATAAATGTTCGCATGGGGATGTACATACACCGTGAATGCATTTCGAAACTATAAAAAGGATAGAGTGCCAGTACAGAGTAAGATACAGAGCATGTGGCTGGGATAAAAAAAGGAACCATGTGGAACAATGCACGCTACTAGCTCACGGTGATTGAGCGGGATGGGCAGTGGCAACTGTCTCCCCTGTTGCGCTCTGGGTCACATCGATGTAACCTGACTTTTTGGGATCGGCCAGATTGTTCCGCTTTGAACGATAGTTCCGGATGGCCGAGCGGATTGCGTCTTCGGCCAACACTGTGGGAAGGTGGAGTGTATCAGATAACGAATTACCCATCGTGGTGGGAAAATGCCTACTAGAGCAATGAAGTTTCACAGGGGGAAGACAGAGCTCCTTAGCGATTTCCGTGTTCTTGATTTCGGCAGCTTCGTCGAGAGAAAGGCCCTTGACGCGCTCGGTCATGTAAGAGCTCGAAGCGATGGCGCTGCCACAGCCAAACGTCTTGAACTTGACATCACTGATGATGCCTTTCTCGTCGACGCGAATTTGGAGTTTCATTACGTCGCCACAACTGTGTCGAAGAAGCACCTCGGCTGAGCGGATGTGCAAATGGGCAGCGCGGAGGAATGGGTACGTACGCGGGGGCTCCCACGAGACCTGTGCCAACATCGACGTCGTCCTTGGGAAGAGAGCCAACCTGGAAAAGGGATGAGTTTTGCGTTAGGAGTGACCAGTGAATGTGACGGACGTTGCGTGGGCTCTCGTAATGCGAGATGACCTTCTCGTGGTAAGCGCGGGCGAGGACCGGCGCGACGCCAGTCCTGGGCGCCCTTGTCGCAGCAGCAGCGTTGAGGACAGTCCTTGAGAGTGCTGAGCGGAACATGGTGGATGCTGGGAAAGTGACAAAGCGGCACTTTGGTGTTGCTTTGATGCAGCGTCTGAGCTCGAATTATCACCACTAGTACTACGCTATCCTAACGATCAAGTCCTCGACGACATGCTCAGCGATCGCCAGGCTCGCCGTGAGACCGGGGCTCTCGATGCCCAACAAGCTCACCATCAGCCCCTTCTCTCGTCCGTCTGCATAATCCTTGCGTATCACAAAATCTTGGAATCCCGACACCACCAGCTTCGGCCGAACGCCGACATAGTCCGCTCTCAGCCCCTCCAACGTCACCCCCGGCAAGTACTGCGTCACCGCCGCGTGCATCTCCTCCAGCCGTGCATCGCTGGGCACCAGGTGCCGTGTCCAATAGTCGGCGCTTTCCTCGCCGCAACAAAAGTCGGGTGCACTCGTCGGTGGCGATATCCACTCCAAGTCAGGTCCGAATCGAACTCTCCCGTGCAAGTCGAGCGTCAAGTGTGTGCCCAGCGATTGGAAGGCGTGCTTGTTGGGTCCCGTCTCTGGGCAGGGGTATATGAGGTGACTGACCCTCGAAATGCCCGGTCCACTGTACGCAGCGTACGAACCACGCGCGAAATAAATCGGTATTCGAGCGCCCTCGGGGAGGAACGAGTTGAGAACGAGGTTGGCGGACAATCCGGACGCATTGATGAGCGTCCTTGCAAGGAGGGCATCTCCTTCGTGTGCACCATCAGTCACGGCCTGCACCACCCAGCCGTGTACGGTAGGAAATGCGCCACCACCCTTGTAGGGATCCACTCGAACGACACGTGTGGAATATACGAGCTCCCCTCCGTCAGATTCCTGGATGTCTTTCTCCAGGCTCTCCATGAGTGCATGCGAATCCACTATACCCGTCTCTGGGCTCCATAGCGCAGTCGTTATGTCTTTTGATAGATCAGGCTCTAGCTCGCGTGCATGGTCTCCGCTCACGAGAGTAGTAGGGAGAGCCAAATCATCTGCTAGATGCCGGCCTGAGTGGGGAGGCCACGAAAGCGAGCGAGATTTATGAAACAAGCCTTCGACGTACGATCGTTGGCTCTCGTGGGCAACGACAAGCTTGCCCGTCTTGCGATGCGGGATGTTGTTTCTCTGACACCGTTGATACAACAGATGGCGTCCGCGCAGGCAAAGTTGGGTCTTCAAAGACTCGGACGGGTAATAGAGACCTGTAACGAAGTGGCTTTCAAGTTGGTCCGACGCTCTGCAGACGGCCGTCATAGAATCATACCTGCGTGGATCACTTCAGAGTTTCGAGAACTAACGCCATGTTATGCATCAAGACCAGCAGGTGTCCAATGTACGAACACACCTGATTTCCTCCCCGGCCCGCACATGCCTCTCCACAAGAAACGTGGACTTGGTTGGGAATCGTTCCGACAGCCGTTGGGCAATCGTTAGACCAATGACACCTGGTTTCAGATGTAACTATCACGCTTCGCAGCAAGACAGCGTGTCCTTACCTCCTCCGATAACAAGGAAGTCGACCACTGCATCAGGACTCTAGTATGGTTGTTACTCTGGATCCTAGCTAGGACATGTTCTGAGGTGGACTGACCCTGAACTTGAATTTACCTGTAGAGTTGAGGGCAGCTTTTAGCCCTCGCACGGCTGGGGGAGTCATCTGGCGAGACGGAGAGTGATGTGAAGCGGATTTCCGAACATCATGGTTGTACGTGACAAAGGTTTCGCATGGGCGGGCCCGGGCCGGGTAAACGGTCACGGATCTTATCTTATCTACCTGGCTTGCACTCCATACTCCAGCTCACAGAACTCAAAATTGAACATGGCAGCAGAGTTTGGACCAGAGCCGGCGAAAGTCGACCTTGAGGAGACGCTGGCGTCTCTGCAATCAGTCCCGCTGTTCATGAAGTCTTTGCCGACCGACGACTCGGACGATGTTGCAATTCAAGCATTGCAGAGCCTCACATACGACGGGACACCGGACGGTGTGTTTGGCGCTCTTCTTTGCTTGCGATGGCATCGCTGACCACTAGCCCAGAAATCGCCCAGAATTTCAAGGAGCAAGGGAATGACTACTTCAAGGGAAAACGTTACCGTGAAGCCAGCGGCTTCTATACTCAAGGCCTCGATGCGAAGCCGACGGACGCTACACTCCTGGAAGCTCTATGCTGCAATCGCGCTGCCTGTAATCTCGAGCTTAGTACGTGGAATATCCTTTTTCATGGTGAGCGCTGATAGACGGGGCAGAAAACTATGGCATGGTGCTCAAGGACTGCTCGAAGGCACTGAATGTTCGTCCCAAGTCATCAAAGGCGCTCTATCGTTCGGCGACCGCGCTGATAGCTCTGGGCCGGCTCGAGGAGGCGTTGGATTGCTGCGATCGATGCCTTGTGTTCGATCCCCATAATCCGACCGTGCAGTCACTTCGCTCGCGCGCTGATAACGCAATAAAAGCAAAAGACCGACAGCGTCAAGGAACGGGGGAGCGCTTACGCAGAGAAAGAGAAGAGAAGCAGCTCCTCCAGATAGCCTTCAAGGTAAGCAGTTCGTTGCCCTTTCCAACTGGCATCGAACTCAGGATCGATAGGAACGATATCTCCACCCAATTAGCAATCCACAAGGGACGATAGATACACCATATTCTCCGCACTTTGACCCCGAGGACTCCACTCGGTCGACGCTCATATTTCCAGTCTTCTTTTTGTACCCTCAATATGCGACATCGGACATCATTACTCATTTTGTGGAAGATACGACTGTTGTTGCTCATATTTCGCGAATGTTCCCGCCACAAGCGCCAGCACCGAGCTGGGACGAGAAGCAGGAGTACACGGTCGGTAATCTTGTGGTATTTGCAACGACGCATCGACGACGGGTGCTCAAGGTCGGGAAAAAGATGACGCTACGAGAAGTATGTAGGGCAGCAAAGGAGAAGGATGGCGAGCCTGCAGATGGACTAGAGATAAAGGACGGGTATTTGTCGCTCGTGGTGTTGCCAAAGGGCGAGGAGGAGCAGAAGTGGGTAGACGAGTTCAAGCGTGGCAGATAGAAAAGGGGTCTATTTTCCTAAACGGGACGCGTTGGTCATGTTTGGTCGGATGTTAGAGACAGGCCCTCCCTCGACATTGACCACACAAAAGCCATCGACAAAGGCGTGAAGCTCGGTGAGCCCGTCTCAGACTCTGCCAGAGTTCCGTAGTGGACTTGCTCATGGTCGCGTGAATGTGACATCCAGCAAGGACGCTTGGATTTGGTGGATGCATGCTCGTGCGGTGGGATGCTGACTACGACTCATCTCTAGGCCATCATGTCCCTCAACCACAAGATCCTCCGTACCGCCAACGCCCCCCAAACGTCTCCGGATGAGACCGAAACTAGCGTCGCACAAGCTCTGATTGATCTGGAGAACAACGTTCCTGAGCTCAAGGCCGAGCTTCGTCCCCTGCAAATCTCTGCCGCCCGCGAGGTCGACGTCCGAGGGGGCAAAAAGGCCATCGTCGTGTTTGTGCCAGTCCCACAACTGAAGGCGTTCCGCAAGGTCCAGCAGCGGTACGTGGATTCTTGGAGATACTGATCGCCATATGAATTTGGATGCGACAGACTCACCCGGGAGCTGGAGAAGAAATTCTCGGACAGACATGTCGTGTTTGTCGCTCAGCGTCGGATGCTGAGCAAACCCACGCGCAACTCGCGCACCAAGCAAAAGAGGCCACGCAGCCGTACGCTCACGTCGGTGCACGAGAAGATTCTCGAGGATCTCGTGTTCCCGACGGAGATCGTTGGCAAGAGGACACGTGTGGCTGTGGATGGCTCGAAGCTGTTGAAAGTGTAGGTGACATGCACTGCTTGGGGTTAGGCTATGCTGAGCGCTGGTGCAGGATTCTTGACTCGAAGGACGCGACGTCGTTGGAGTACAAGCTGGACTCGTTTTCGTCAGTATACCGCCGTTTGACTGGAAAGGATGTCGTGTTCGAGTTCCCGCCTGCCAACCAGGAGTAGAGTAGTGTTATGTTTCTTTTGACATGTCAAAATGGAATGGGCGATGCAGGCCTGTTATGTATCCCTCTGTAGGGCGGAGCGCCGGAGTGAACACGTGAGTGGCTCGGGTCGCGTCAGGCCCGGTAGTGGACTTGAACTGCTCCCGATCTTGAACATTCCCCTCTCCTCCTCGCTTCTCTTCCTCCCCCTCCCCCGCCCTTGGTGGCATCCCCCCCAATGGCTGACTACCTCGCCTGGGACCGCCCTTCACCGACCAGGTACGAACACGGCGTAGATGCCAAAATAGTCGTCATGGGCAACACAGGTTCATATTCTTCTCTGTCACAATGCCCACCTCATATCCACTCCGATGTTTCCGCGCAGGCGTCGGAAAGACCAGTCTCCTCCATCGGTACACCCAGAACAAGTTTGATCCAAAGAACGTCACTTCCACTACCGGTGCCTTCTTCGTCACTAAGAAGGTCTATGTCGACGGCCTCAAAGTTCGCCTTCAGCTCTGGGACACCGCTGGACAGGAGAGATTTCGCAGCATGGTGAGCTCCTTTCTCCTATCCCTCCCAAATCTCACACAGTTCATTTCGTAGGCCCCCATGTATTATCGAGGCGCCAACGCTGCTCTCCTTTTGTATGATATTACGAATGCTTCCACGTTTGACGATATACGAGGTTGGCTCTCAGGTAAGTGCCTGCTTCCTCCCCTGTCGTTCCTGCTTATCGTCCCCTTCGTGTAGAACTCAAGAAAAACTGTCCCCCGGAACTTATCATATATATTGTGGGCTCCAAAGCTGACCTGCATCACCAGCGTCAAGTCACCTCGGATCTTGCACGTTTGTCTCTACATAACTGGTTCCCTCCACCACCACCGCCATCTCCGCCACCGCCTCCACCACCTCCAGCGTCGACCTTATCATATATTCGTCCGAGGTTCACATCGTTCACCAGCATTCGTTCCGCACCCTTGACTTGCACACCTATCAAATCCTCCCCCCCTCACAGTGCCTCTTATCTCGATCCAGCTATCAGCGACGGGCTCAAACGCTGTAACACATCAACCGGTCTGCTACGCTCAAAAACGACAACGGGAGTAAATCCAAACAGGCCAAACACGACAGAGTCATGTCGTTCCACACAATCACGCTTTGGTTCTAACTTTGGACGATACACCGGTGGGTGGAACGAAACGGTGGAAACGAGCAGCGATAGCGTGGGTGAAGAGGAAGCAGAAGACGGGCAAGAATGGGGCCTTCGCAAGGGCATGGAGCTCTTTGAAGTCTCTGCAAAGGATGATGTAGGTGAGGGTAATGGTCTGCTGTGCTCCTTAGCCACTTCTAACCACCCTTTTCCACGGCAGGCATCCAAAATCTGTTTGATTCACTCATTGGAGCGATAATCGAACGAAAGGATGACATTGAACGAGAGAACGAACTCCGCAAACGCGATAGCGTGCTTCTGACGTCGCCGAGTACGCCCGCATGGGCAGCGCAGGCAGAGGAAGAGGAAGCACGCGAAAAGGCGCGTTCGACCTCGGGAGGCTGGAGTTGTTGCTCTTCGTGAGAGTTTTCCCTTGACAGTTCTTTACGATCTCCGGTTTGTTTTGGCATGCTCCCATTATCTACTGCATCCCCTTTCGGCCCACACCCTCTGCTATGCCTTATGCACCGCTTTTATGGTTTCTTAGGTTCACCTCGACGCCGTATCGCGCTCACCGGGTCCAGATACTTGCCTCCTTCTACCCTTATTCAATTCCGAGTTATCTCTTTATACCATATATTTTACGTTAAATAGATACACGTTAACCATGTGTTCATAGTCGGCATCGCCCTCAATCATTATTTTCATCTATACCACTGTTCTAGAGGCTGCCTAGATAGGAAGGCGTACAATTAGCTGCCTTTGTGCTCGATAAGGGTTTCCTGAGGTCCCTTGTCCCTTGGCCGCCATGTCCCTCCTCCCCATCGATCCCGCGGGAGGTCAGACAGCAGTTGAGGTTGACAAGACCTGCACACCCGAGCACTGTTTCCATGCCTTTGACACCTTGTACTGCGCACTCACAGGCAGTACGCCCATTCCTCCCTCTTTCTTAGACGACAAGTTGTGCGTCATCTCTCGTAGCACACGCCTTGTATGAGTGCCTGACTGCTATCATCCAGCCCGCTCTTCGTTACATGGAACATCAGGTCTTCTCGCCCTGGACGTGCATCCAAGCTGAGAGGCTGCATAGGCAACTTTGAGCCCATGGCCATCCGCGAAGGCATCGCCGAGTACGCCCTCATAAGTGCCTTCAAGGACTCCCGATTCAAGAAGATCGACGCAAAGGAGCTCCCTTTACTGGAGTGCGGGTGCGCGCTCCAGCTCCCCAGCGGCGTCTTGCATGATCACTCACGTCCCACCCGCAGGATCTCGCTGTTGACCAAATTTGAGGACGCGGCGTCGTATCTCGACTGGACGGTCGGCGTGCATGGGATACAGATCAGTTTTCCGAATCCGTCTATATACCCGTCTTCGGACTCGTCTGCGCCCTCCCCGTTGTCGTCTTCGCTGTTCTTACCCCGAATTTTCTCCAAGCACGCGCTTTCGGCGACGTATCTGCCCGAGGTCATGGTGGAGCAGGGATGGGACAAGATCGAGGCAATCGACAGTGCCATCCGGAAAGCGGATTGGAGCGGGTCCATCACCGAAGAGATCCGACGAAGCATCCACCTTCGGAGGTATCAGAGCAGAAAGTGTGTCGTTGGGTGGGACGAGTTCGTTCAATGGAGAAGAGGAAACGGGGATCAGAACATTTAACCACGCGGTCACGATCATCAATCGACGCTTTTGAGTTTAGAATTCTTGTCCATCTATAACATCAGAAAGTATACACAGCAATATTCCGTGCCCCGGGCGTGTCCGCCGATCATCTATAGCGTTTCATCTCCTGAAGCGAAGAGGGTCCTCCTAATCTTCTCCAACCGTCCTCCCCAGCCGCCACTATACTTGGCTTCCAGCTTGGTCCAAACATCACGAAGCTTGACGGGATCGCTTCCGCTCGTCTTGTCAAACGCGACCAAGATCCAGTAAATGACCCTGTCGGTTGGCTCCGGGAAGTTCGGAAGCTGCAAAAATGCAGCAAATACAGTGTCCAGAGCGTCCTGGCCCCAAGAAGCCTGTGACGACGGAAAGAGCGCTGCAATGGGCTCCGCGTCCACTGCGCGATGTTCTGCATCCTGTCCGTGGCGAGAAAAGCCAAGAAAGAGTGCCCGAAAGGCAGCCATCGATGGTTTAAAACACGGTGGTTTGACGGTTACATTACCCGCATGGGGTGCGACTTTGCGATTAGGGGTCGATAGCATGTCTACAAAGACGCCGAGGGCGTTCTTCAAGTCTCCATGATATGCAAGTGTTTGAATCATCATCGTGTAGGTGACCTCGTCGGGTTCGAAACCATCCAGCGTGTGAAGTCCGATGGTGTCGCGGATATAGCACGAATCCTCTTGTATATCGTCTCCGGGGTCGGGCGCAGACTTGACGTTGCTCCGGAGGATGCGATAGATGCGTAGTGCGACGTCGAAACGACCATTACGTGCATAGGCCCATAAACATGCATTGATCCCATCCAAACCGACTTTCAGACCTTGTTGTTTCATCTTGTGCAGCGTGGAGCGAACGCTGCCGAGGTCGTTTCGGACGGCAAAGTAGCGAAGCAAACAGAGATGAGTATAACGGTTCGGTGTCAAGCCTGAGGCGAGCAGGAGAGAAGACGCGTGACGGACGGCAAGTGGCAAGTTGGAGCGAGCGGCGATAGATAGAAGAATATTATACGTCCAGATATCCGGGTTTTGTTGTGTCAAACGCGAGGTGGCCGCCGCATCGACAGTCACATCAGCAGCGACGGTGTTCCCCATGGGGAGAACACCTCTCTTATTGAAGATATCGAGGGCGTTCTCGTAATCCTCCAGTCTTGTCTTGTGCCATTGTTTCCCGACACTGTCTATCAACGTGTTCCACTCCCACAGGTGTAACAGGCCGTGATGCCTCTCCAGCGTCTTGAGCACGGAAAGGAGCTGGAGATGAACGGTGCGGGTTCGGGGTTTGACTGACGCCAGGAGCCGTGTTAGATGGTGGAGCAAGTGTGGTGGTATGGCAAATTGGTGCGACAGCAGTTCTTCGTACGCTGTCCATGCCCGGTCCGGCGTTTTGGCGGTGAGCAAGACCCATAAAAGTGTGCGGCGTCTCTGAGCAGGACATTTTCGTTTGATAGGGTTGAGAGCCTTGGAAGGCTGCGGGGTGTGTGACGCGTGTCTGTACTGGGGCAGGCCTTGGGTGTCTGAAGGTGAATCGGTACCGACGAGTTGGTTGGTACTGTTTTCGTCTGGGGGCAGCGCTCGTGTTACAGACGGGCTCTCTGAACGACGTGTTCCGCTGGTAAGAACGATAGGGCGAGAAGAAGGTAGCTGAGCGCTCGGACTCTGATGAATGTTGGTCCGGGATGCATCCTGACTTGCGGGCCTGTTTCGCTCTTCTGGCACGCTTTGCGGATAGCGTAAAACAGTGGAAATTCCACTGCGCAGGAAAGGGGCGAGGGCCACGAAATGGGCTCTTGTGGAGAGGGCCGGATTCCGCATACGCCTGCATGGCAACTTGGAGGACAAGGCATGCAAAAATCTGAGGCCCGTCGTGGACCCTGTAAACATAAGTGTCCAGTGCAGTCATCCTAAGGACACGATGAGAGCGTGTTCTTTCTGCGAACAGCGACGGTGGACATACCGAGACTGGCACTCGAGTCACCGTGAAGGTCGTCACACTTGAGCAGCGCCACAGGGATGCAAAATTTTAGTTCCCGTTTACTCTAATCATGGCAACGCTCGCATTCGAATTCATAGCAGTAGTGTGTAAAAAGACATGATGCCTAAGTAGTACGTGAAACATGTAATCAATCTCTGGCCTTGAGCGTTCCCAAGAACGCAGCCTTTTCCTCGGCGGTTTGGAAAGATCCATGCTGGACGACATATCAGCTCAACAGATGCATTATAATGGTCGTGATTGCTTACACCGAACTTGGACGACGTGTCGATAAACTTGAGACCGATCTTCTCCAGGTCTCGGCGCGAGGTATGGGTCATCAATGATTTACGGAGTGTGATAACGCGCTTCTTGGTACCGGGGACCGAACCTTTGAGCATCAGGTAGTCGTTCTTCACCACACCATAATGGGGGAAGCCGCCCATTGGCGTGATCGTCTTCTTCGTCATATCCGACTCAGTCGAGGCATTGGTGTCGTCAGAACCGAGACCAATGCGGTAAATCTTCTTGTTGAGTTCGGTACGGTGGTGGTAGCCATCTATAAACATGGTCAACATGATACATCTCGGTTCACAACCGCAAATGTCCTTACTTTGACCGGCACGGGGCACAGAGAACATGACCTTGGAAGGGTGCCATGCACCGATACAGGCCACTTTTCGGAGACCTTTGTGAGTCTTGCGGGGAAGTTTCTTGGTACCCCAACGGTGAGTAACACCCTCGAAACCGTGACCCTTGGTGACAGCGATAACGTCGATGACCTCATTTTGTTCGAACACTGTGCCAGCGTCGACAGGCTTCTCAAACAGGCCATGTGCAAACTCGACCTTGTCGGCGACGGAGCCACCATTGACCTGAATTTCCATGAGGTGTGCTTTCTTCTGGCTGAGGCCAGTCTTGCGGATTTGGGTGTGTGCAAGGACACGAACGACAGTGCAGTATTTGCGGATGCGCTCCAGCTCGCGAGCAGTAGACTTGCCACCATCCTCTGCGTGTTTCTTTGCGTAGCGGGTAAAGGCCTTCTTCTTGGAACGGTACCAGTTCTTGTAGAAGCGACGTTTGACCTCGTCGGAGAGGTGGGATGCCCAGACGGTAGTGAGAGTGCGGAGACCGCGGGGTGTCTCGACATACCCGACGACACCAACGACGATCAATGGTGGTGTCTCGACGATCGTGACAGCCTCGACGATCTCGCGCTTGTGCATCTCTGTGAAATAGGTAAAGGAGGTCGGGGTATAAAGAGGAGGAGAGACGTACTGGAACCCTGACGGTCGAGCTCGCGAACAATGTGAGTCATACCAGCCTTGTAGCCCATGAAGGCGGTCAAGTGGACGGGCTTTTTGGGGTCATCCTGACGACGCGCTTTTAGAGGACGAAGGGGGGGGGAACTGGGAATTGTACATACCTTTGGGAAGGACTTGACCTTTCCGCGGTGGCGTGCGGCACGCTTGCGAGGGAGGAAACCGAGGGAACCGTGACGAGGTGCTTCGTACTGGATGATATGGTCAGCAGACTGGACTTGCGAGGGGA
Organism: Tylopilus intermedius; assembly: GCA_038091255.1. NCBI lineage: Eukaryota > Fungi > Basidiomycota > Agaricomycetes > Boletales > Boletaceae > Tylopilus > Tylopilus intermedius. The sequence continues at coordinate 5,004 of JBBPOD010000197.1, read as the reverse complement.
TCGGTGAGGATGCGAACCTTGCGGTGACTGTAAAACAAACAGGACGTCAATAACAAGCGCGACGGACGGAGCGTGAACGTACCTCATCTTCAAGGTGGAGAACGGCGACGACGACGTTGATGATAATCTCCGTCGGAGTTTGCCGAGAAGTGGCTGGTTAACTGTACAGTACTTCCTATTTCGGACAGCCCCTGTCCTCTGAGAGTCCCACGAGAAACACGCCTCGAACTGCGACGACGAAGCACAGGAAAGTGACTTGGACGCGTCGAGGACGTGCAGACGGTGCGCGAGGAGCGACGTTGGCGAGCGGGTGGGACGCGACGCGTACGACATGATGGTTGCCATAAACGCGTGCAGTCACAGTCGTGGGACGTCACGTCTCCCCGTGCCACAGGCCAGCGACACTCCTCGCCATCTCCAATCATGCCCGCCGCAGACGCCAACACCGAGCACGCTTCACCCTCGCCCGATCAGCACGTATTGAAGCGTGCTCCAGTTGTCTACGGAAAGCGGCCGAACCGCCTCTCTCTACCCGCGGTCGCGCTCCCCATAGACGGGCAGCAGTCCGCTGAATATGACCGTGTACCTCAGCCCTCAACGGGGCCCTCACAGCGGCGCAAGTCTTCCTCTGACCATGCGTCAGACAGCGAACGCTCTCGCAGCCCCAACGCGACCGAAGGTTTCCAATTCAGTTTCAGGCATCGACTGAAACAGCTAGACAAAGAGTTTGAGGAACACGACGCACAATTAGCCAGGCCGGGCCAGTCTCCGTCTAGGACAGCCATACACACGGGACCGCCACAAGTAAAAGACCCCCAAAGCGTCCCCATGGCCACTACAATCCTTTCTTCTGAAGCGCGCCATGCCTTCGGAGATGTCACTCCGGCCTCGTTGCCTTCTTCCCCAGCCTCTTTGCACGCCACTTCAACTCAGGAATCCCCACTCGACTCACCCATTCGTACACGAGGTACCTCAACCCCAGTCCCTGCAGACTCAGAAGCGGAGGAGTCAAGCAAGTCATCCTCTGTCTCGCCTGTTCGACACGCCATTACAACGCCGCACTCTCGTTCATCACCCACACCACCCACTTCTGGAGAAATCCCGATGGCGAGTCGAAAGGAAAAGGGAAAGGCACCTGCCCGTGACGTGCTCCCGCTTCACTTTGGCGATGAACGGCCCCTGACTGCTGAGCGTCCGCTGAGGTCAAAGAAAGCAAGGCGAAGCGAACCTTCAGTACGCCCCAAGACAAAGGTTGATCGTATCCGCTTCCGAGCCGTCCAGTACTAAAAGTTAGGATGATAGGCACCGAGCAAGAAGGATCAACGCGAGGCCGTATTGGAGTCTTCCAGAATTGCGGCTAATCGCCCTGTGGAAGTCATACGCACCCAAGAACGAAAGCGCTCGCTCGCTGGGTTCTGGACTGCTCTGTAAGTATATTCTTCTTGTTGGTTCACCAGCGTTGGTGCTCAGCTCCCGTATAGGCGGGACAAGCCTGCGGCCCCAACCTCGGGAGCAGAGCTGCCTTCAGATCCGATCGAGAGATTCTCGTCACCGACGGACAACTCCACGCGAATGCTACCTAGGAATAGTATCTTTGGTCCACCTACGGGACTTTTAGGGTCCTCTGCGCACGCAGGATCAAGCAACCGATCTTGCGAGAGTTCCTCGGCGCTCCCTCCTCCTGCAGATGATTCTGACGATGAGATGCCGTCGGTAACTTCTATTATTCAGCAAGAAAGCGGGAACCGGGAGAGGCTACAGGCAATGAAGCAATTTGCCTTGCAACATCCAAGCACGCGTCAAACTGTCGACACCAATAGCGATGACGATGATTTGTTGGTCGTCAATGATGACATGCATGCCGTTGCTCGCGAGGAAGCTGCCCAGCGAAGACTAGACAAGGCCCATGGTAGCCCAGTCAAAAACCTGGCAACGTTGCGAATAATCAAACATCCCAGTGCCCGCCCCGTCCCGGTTTCTCCTCAAAAGCTTTCAAAACAAGAATGGCAAGAGTTTGCCAAGCCTTCCTTTGCGCGTAAAGGAAAAGGTTCGAAGGGTCAGCTCACCAAAAAGCAGCTGGATCAGTTGGTGATGATGCAACATACCGAGGTGCAACTCAAAACGATCAAACAACACGAAGAAGAATGGGAGAAAGGTGGTGGAAAATTATCGCGAGATACTAGTGATGACGGCCCACATACTTCACTTTCACAGAAGCTTGGGGCGTATGCTGAGCAGGGTCTCATGGCCATGGATGCCCGTGGTGTGGCCGGGAATGAGGAAAGCGCTGATGAAGACGACGAAGACGACGAAGACTATGTCCCGGGTCTTCGAGGCTCCGCTAGCCCTGAGCCCATGGACGCGGACGAAGATGAAGACAGGTCGGGCGATGACATGAGGATTTCCCAAGCCCTACTACCACAAGTAGACGAAGAAGAGGACGTCGTTGCACCTTTGAAGCGTAGCAAGTCTGGCCAGCGGTATTCTCGCGTTGTCATGGAGTCCGAAGATGAAGAGGCACAACCCGTTCATCGCAACCTACCCAACATGCAGAGGGATTCTACTTCCATGGAGTCCCACACTGAGGATGAAAATGACAAGGAGAACAGCGCGAAACTGATGTACGATCGCAGCGAAGACAAGGAGAACAAGGTTGTTGTACGCCATAAACGGTTAGCTTCAGAGATAGTTTTTGGCTCGAGGCTGGGATCCCGCCACGGCTCTAAGGACGGTGTTCCAAGGAGTACCTCGCCTGCCTCGGCCACAGGTTTCAGTGATAGCGCAAGTTCGCCCAAGGGAGATGTCAGATCGCCGTTGAAAGATATATCGAGGGAGGAAGACGACCCTTTCCTGTCTTCTCCTTCTAGGAATTCTTCATTCACAGAAGGCCTTCTGCGTAGCGCAGCAATATCGCCACCCCGTTCGTCAACGACTGCACTCAGCCTTGGATCACCACCAGTTCTGCGAAGCGAGCGCACCCGCCGGACCAGTCGTCTTTCCTTGGATTCAGAGAATGACGAAAATGACCCGTCTGGATTCAAGCCAATGCAACCTTCCTTTCTGGAAAGATTGCACAGTCAAGTTGGCCCTGAGCCTTCGTTGGCTCCCATCAAGCCTATTGCAAACGGCGGGTTCTCGCAACTGTTTTCTGTTAGTTGATTTATACTTTGAGGGAAATGGCCACTAACTCACCGATTGACACGTCCAATTAGGCCGAGGAACAAAGTCCGACGAAACCCATTGGCGGTGCACATGACGGAGAGTTATCGCTAACTCTCGATGTCGGACTGAAGCCCGCCCTCGAGGTTAGCAGCACTTTAAGACAGAAGGCTGAAAATATATTCGAGAAAGAGCAAGAGTATGTCGTTGCTGCTGCTGTCCAACAGAATGACCGTCCAAAAGAACCTGTATATGTCAATGATCATGGGTATGAGTAATCCTTGCGAGGACTTCTAGGTCTAATCGTCTTACCAGGTTTCTTACACAAACTCGTCCCGAAGGTTCAAGCCCCCAGGTGTACCGTATGACACCTTCCCAGGCATCCAAGTTCATTGGAACTCAGGTCTACTCCACGCTGGAGCCTTCCAGTGATCGCCCTCCTCTGCGCACATTGTCGTTCACTCTATCACCGGAGCAGCAACCACTAAGGCGATTGCGCAGACGCAGCCGTTCACCACTGGAGCAAAAATCTCTTGAACAGAACAGCAATCCGGTTACCAAATTGAATGCGTTCAGTATTCTCGGTAAAGCTCCTGGACCGCCGTCGGAGGCAGAGAAAGGGAAACTTGGAAATTCCGAATTTGTCGCGGTTGAGGCCGAGGAATCTGACGAGGACGATATGTTTGGCTTTGGTGGTCCAAAGAAAGATGACGACGAAGAGGACGATGATGAACAAGACAAGGTTGTCGAGGGCCTTGTGAACGACGTGGTCATGGACGCTGAAACCGAGGCGGTGGACCTTGTTCTGGAGAAACACAGGTGAGGTGGGCATTTCTAGCACCTGCTGTTTAATGACGCGGTTCTCCTATCAGGGAATATGAGGAAGAAGACGACCAGCGACTTCAGAAACTACATCAGGATGCTGTTGAGGGTAAATTCCGGGTAAAGCGCCGTGGCAGAGAGTTTGGCGTTGAGGAAGATAGTGACGACGACAACGACGATGACGAAGCCCGTCGTCTTCGTCAACGGCTCCACAAGAAACGAAAGATCGAGGGCGACAGTCTGGAAGCTTTGGGTCAGCAATTAGTTGCGGTAATCTTGTATCTGGCTGACAACAGCTTCCAGGTCAAAACGAAGAGACAAGGGCATTTTACAATACGTACCACCAAGACCTCATCGACGGAGACAACGAATTTGGACATTTTCGAGAAGACGCTGAAATGCCTGTGGATGGTAATGATGCCAGAGCTGCAGAACCCAAGGAGCAGGAGACTGTAACTGTGGATGAAGTTTGGCAACGTCTGCGCGAAGCGGCGCAAAATAACGTTGTGAGTGCAAATCATATGTGCCTTGGATATGTCTGATTCATTGTCATAGGTGCCTGATGCATTGGATCCTGAGGATACAAGTTGGATTGACCGATCCCTGAAGATTGAAGCCGACGATCCAGTCAGAGTCAAGCTGGTGGATTATCGACGAACCAAATCCACGACTCGTCATGGAAACTCTGGTCAAGTGGACTTTGACATAGAGGTTTGTCCCTTTCGGCGAGAATTGCACACATGTCTCACGACGATCCGGTAGCGGTCCACGCGACACGCAGAGAACGAGCAAGAACGTAAACAGATGACTACTTGGGCCAACAAGCAGAGCCACCGGCATCAGGGCACAGGACGAGCGGGTAACTGCACTGCTATCACCGGGCACACTAAAGTTAGAGCCGGGGGTGGATCATTGAGGTCGGCGCAGTCATCGAGTGCAGCGACCATTAGCGGGGCACGCAAGACTGTTATGAAAACCCCGAGTTTGTTATCCACTGTATCTAATAGGAGGAACAAATTTGCA
>JBBPOD010000196.1:0-25738 GCA_038091255.1 Tylopilus intermedius | reverse complement strand
CAGGTTTCTGGGATTGCATTACCACACCTCTATAATATGGCAGACTGGATTCGTGCTGACACGTCTGGCATCACCTGACATTACCATCTCAGAGCATATATAAAATTTGCCTTTTTTGTGATGTCACGAACGTCGCCGGAGAGACAGGATCTGATTCAAGAACATCCCCAAAGATTGTAACAGTGTAATTCCCTACCAACCATAGAAGGCTGTGGTCCTGTGGATGAGGCTGTCCCATTCCACCCGCTCGATCCGCCGCAAAGTCCGTCTCTGTTCCACTGCACTTACCCAGAACATGAAAACTAACACACAGGAAGATTGCCTCCACAGTAGGGACGTAAAACAGAACAAGGTAGTAGAGCAGCCGAAGTTACCGTCCATGATGAACGATATACCATATGGATGGTCGGATTTACCTTTCCCGTGAAGCTCAGGGCACGGAACGATTGGCTGCCAACGTTCCAGAAGTTGGCAAAGTTTTATGTGACGGCTGTAATTGACTGGTGACAGTGCTGTCACCAGATGAACTCACCCCTCATCTCCGTCGTGTCTCGACTACATAGATGGAGGTACGTTGTTGTGGTATCCGGGCTCTGGTACATTAACGCTATTGCGCCGCAGCATCTGGCTACATTAACTGATATGCCACCTTGTGCTTGCATGTGCGCAGCTTTCACAGCCGAGACAAGTTCTCCGTCAATTTTCCACCTCCTTCCACCACCCCTACCTCACACGCTGCGCGCCAGTTGTGCGACGAGCTGGTGGTGCCACCAAACAATAGCAGGGAGGGGAGCAAGCGGTTAATTATGCCAGTACACTGGCACAATGAAAGACATGCTCCCCTATCGATCTGATGCTCTCCAAGGTTGTTCACGAAGTGAATAAAATCATCACCATACCATCGCAGGGTCCATCCAGCACTTGAGAGCCACGTACACTGATTCAATGATAGATCATGGTGACCGCGGTAAGCACGGTGTGTGGTCAGAAGTGTATGGCGACTTTGACAGTCTACAAGTCTTAGTGTCGCGCGGGTATACGGACAAACCGTATATGATCGAACTGCGGTAGTGCGCCTTGAGCATAGGCAATGCCTCTCGGATTGGGAAATTCATTCTCACTCGCCACCGGTGGCTGGTATGAAAAAAAAAAGTTTGCATTGTGTCCTTGACCGAATGGGGGTGCCTTTGACTCAACTTGAAATATCGACTGACGGGAACACTGATGGCTCTGGATTGAGCTAGGTCCGTATGCATCTGCCGAGTGATTTGCAAAGATCGGATATCTACGTCGTGTAAAATATGACACATATATTTGACCCCTTTCGAGCTGAAACCATCACTACTCTTGCCCACCGCAAGATCATAAAGTGGCTGTACGCTATCTACATAGAATATGAACCAAGGTGGAATCTCAAAAGGCTATATTGGTCGTTACGACTCTAATTTAACACACCGCAAAGAGCGGGACTGCGCAGCAATATCATTAATTCACCTCGGCCTGCTACTGACCCCTGCGATTTCGGCTTGTTAAATCCCCTTCTAGCTCTACTGAGGTTCATATCGGAGGAACGGGAATATGCGGCGAGGAGAAAGATGCTTCTTTACTCCTGCGGTGGTATCTCACCTTCGAGGTTACAGGTGTGAGGTGTCCTGCTGCGTGAAAATATCTTGAAACATCGAGGACACGTCCACCTTAGCAATCTGAGATGGACAGACAGGATATGCCGGACGGTGCTCCGTCGTTGAATGGGTCGCGAAAGGCAATTTGACCATAAGCAAGGAATGCTTTCACTGCTTTCCCCAGTAACGTGTGTATTGCGGAGATGTGCGGATACGAGCCGGGTCCAGGTGTCTGCAGGAAGGACAGCGCCACATTCATAACCCTGACTGATTAACCAACGACAAGTCCTCTAGGCGGGAGGGAGGTCAAGTGTGTGGCGTACGAAGAGCTCGACACTGAGAATGAATAAGCAATTTGGAAGGGAAAGTTCGAAGAAAAACGCATACAAGTCTTGTGTAGTAGACATCCTGAGCCGTGGAGAGTGACAAAGAGATCCCTGTACGACGCCTTAGGTATGTCACTAAACCGTGGCAGGTGTAATATATGGACTCATTTCGTCCACTACAAGCACCCCACTCATGGTGGGATAGTGATCGCAACAGATGAGGGCCAGATAGATTCTGGGCGCCAAATTACTGGGCCCAGAAGGGTGGACTCGGGTGCTCGTCAACTTCGCAGTGAGTGAATGGCTTGACGTGCAAGTTCGAACAGCAACCTAAGGTAATTAACACGAGATTGTAGTTTTAAGCAACAGTGATAAAAGAACCAAATTACCGGGAAATTTCAGCTTTCGGACGCTGATCACTAGCACTGATCTAGAGTGCTCTCAGAGTCTGGCAAATACCAATCATACGCACACACGCGGCCCGCGCCACATGGGTCCTGTTTGCCCGAAACTGGAAGCGCCGTCTTGACAGCATGATGTATGCAGGTCTGCTGTACTAGATATTTGAAGCTTGAAGCTTGAGGAATGATGGTGGGCGTTAAAGTTCTTCTCTACCCTGCCATCTTTTCGTTCGATTGCCGCTCGGTCAATCGAGAATAAGTCTGTCAGTCCCCGCCACACTCCATTACGTCTGGTGAAATACAGAGAGAAGGCCACTGCACTCAGTTGATTCATCCAATGCCATTGGCCGAGTTTAGTCCAAGGTTCAAGACCGGAAGTTGGCTCTTCAATAGGGTTTTCATGTGCTGCATCCGGGTCGTAGACCCGACAGGGCGTGCAACTCAAAGTTGAAGAGTGTTCAAAGGTTCCGTTCATTTAAATTTCTCCTGGCTGAGGAATATGGTCGTCTCAGCGTTCTGCAGTTTTTGTGATGCAGGCCGTCCAGCGGCAAGCAACAAAATGCGCGACGACACTTGACAAAGGGGCTAGAAAGGCCGTGCCCTCAGGTGGCCGATTAGCAGATGGTGGCAAGGGAGAAGAGGTCAAGTCTTCGAGGTGTGGCAGTACTAGTGTTCTGGAAGGCAGGCCGCGTCATGGGAACTCGGCAACTTACATAAGCCAAGACTTGAGTATCCCTCCGAGTCAGTAACCATACATAATTGTATACTTGACACAATTATTCAATGTAAACAACCCCCCGTCTGATCTCCTACATCGTCGCGTTGAAGCCAACAGCCCAGTCTTGCGACATATCCATACGGTTGGCAGCGGCTTTGCAGAGCACTGCTCACCTAGCCTCTCCAGTAACTCGGTTTGATGAATGGCATTCGTGCTACGACCGCCTTGCGCATCTTATTCCGAACATCGACATCGACCTCAGTGCCTATTTTGTGCCACCCGGTCTTCACATATGCCATCGCAATATTTTTTCCAAGCGTCGGGGAGGGGATACCCGACGTGACCGTTCCTACACAGAAAACGGTAAGACGATGAGACAAACTCGGGGACGCGCATGGTTGAAACACGGACCAATGCTCTCTGGCTGCGACGGCACATACACTTGTGCACCTTCTACAAGCGATAAGCGGTGAGCATTTCTGTCATGGGATCGCAGGCAGTGAGGGAACTGACGTCTAGCAGGCGCCCCTTCGACGATCAACCCCACTCGACGTCTAGGAGGTCCCTCTTTCAAGTGTTTCAATACGTGCGGCGCACCGATGAAGTCAGCAGTCTCTCTCCGTTCTTTGCCTAGAATTGCACCATGAACATGCTTAGAACGCATACCGATATGCGGATAGCACTCGGCAAAGACGCACCGATCAACCATGTCAGACCTGCCTCAACTGGTGATGTGTTCTCGTCGAGATCGTTGCCATATAAACATAAGCCAGCTTCCAAGCGTAAACTGTCCCGCGCACCCAGACCCGCTAGTTGGACAGGCGACTTGGTAAGCAGGCGTGTCGCTTCGACTGTTTGTGACGGTGGAATTGAAATCTGTCAAGCGCTTAGTTGACAAATTTTGATCCGCATCCGCAGCTCACCTCGAAACCGTCTTCGCCAGTGTAACCACCCCGTGCGACGTGAAGATTGAAACCTTCGATAGGGATATAGGCACATTTGCCAAACGTCAACCCTTTGAGGTCGAAAGAGGTTAGACCCTGCAGGTACTGAGCAGCCTGTGGACCTGATTGAACGTCGCGTATAAGACGACCTTGAAGTCATGGGTAAAAGATATGTCGCACCTTGCAACGCGACCAGTCCCCAATTCTCCAACACTTCGTGCTCGACAGGTCCCTGCTTCGCCCGTTCGCTCGCGTTCCACTCAGCTAGCTTGTCACGGAACCAAGCGAGGTCCTTATCCCGCGCGCCAGCATTCGTGACAACGTAGAATGCCATATCCGAGTGTTTCGTGATCATAGTGTCGTCGATGATCCCACCATGTTCGTTGAGGAGCACGGAGAGTGTGGAGGAGTAAACCGGGAGTGTAGTGAGTGATGAGGGCGTAAGCCACTCCAGAAAGGCTGTCACACTTGGACCACGGAAACTAGATTCAAATCATTCGTCACGAACGAAACGGTTTAGTATTTCCGCGAGTCTGCAAAGTGTACGATACGAAACGTGACGGGTTGGCGTACTTTGATTGAACCATGTGACCGACATCAAACAAGCCTACGCTAGTCCGCACGTGTGTATGACTGGCGACTGCGGTAGGAAACGGCGGCAGTCAAGGACACGAAACGCGTCAAGCGGCAAGTTTCACGACTCACCTTGACCGATAGACCCATAGGCAAGCGGCATCGAGTACCCTGCAAACGGGACCATCTTGGCGCCATGTTCAACATGAAAGTCATAGAGGCCCGTCTTTCGGAGCTGCGTTGGGAGTTAGGCTTGGAAAAATGTGTGATTTTCGTGCGACTGAGATATTACTCGCCGTTTCGGTAGAAGTCGCAATGCCCCTGGTTAGAGTTTGAGTTTGAAGGCAAGTCAGCGCATGGCGAGCGGATGTGGATATGAAGAAGTGTCTCGAGGTCGCCGTGATCATACTGTTCGTGGAATAACTCGCCAGGGTTCCATTCCGCGACATTCCGCAGGGTCTGCCACTGATTCACACACTGGCAGAACTCTTCCTGGAATTCCTGAAAGTACGCCTCATTCCTCGACATTCCGCCGAATTTCTCACAGCTTCAAGGCGCGGTTACTAGGGATAATGTCAAATTTCCCGTTGGGCTGTCGAGGGCTAGCTCATAGGGCTGTCACGGCTGCCGATGCCTCAGTTGGTGACCGCCTAGGTACGTCACGGTTGGCAAGTACATAGCCCGAAAACAGAATAATTTTCAAGACCATCCCGTCCGCTGTGCTCTCGCACTAGCAGGAACTCAGAGGGCGTCGCTTACGCCGATCTAGATCATCGCACCACGCACACCGGATATTGCAATGACAAACCCGGTCAACGTGGCTGGAGTCGGTTGCAGTTTCGTTTTGTAATTATTGAATGATAACCGGGTACGTACGGCGCGCAACTTCATTTAAAGGACCCACACCAACGCCCTCAAGATCTCCAACTCTTGTCCCGTTCAGATGCGCTTTTGAGGCGTCAATCACCGTTCAACTCTGTGTCTTTGCGCGCAACATCTTCTCCATCGCTCTCTCTCTGCGCTGCGATCCCCACTTCCTCTCCGCTTGCAGCCTTTCCTTCATATGGATTCGAACACCACCCTCGTGAATCATGCCCCACCTACATCATATTTTCTGAGCTCTACAAATCTGAAAGACGCTGTCGTCTATGCCCAGCCTGGCCTACCGCTCTACAGAATCACGAGTGATACAAAACAGATCAATATCTACGGCACCACCCCTAATCGTGTTATCGCCGTCCTTCACCGCAGGGACCCCTTCCCCGACACCATTTCTTTTCCCCAACGACACCCCAACAGTAGCTTGGGTAAAGGCGCAGGGGCGCATGTGAACATTCAGCGATGGCTCAAGCGATCCAAGCTGCCTGACGGAACGTGAGTGCATCATTCTGCCTCGCTGTGTGACCCTCGCCACGTTCAGTACTCACCCACGCATTCCCGCAGACTAACGTTTGCCATCGACACCGGGTACGGATCGTATGTCTGGAAGTCCGTCTCGAGACACCGACATAAGGTAAGGTTATCCCCACTCGTAATAGTTTGCGCCGTCTCACCAACATTCCCACCCCACGGCACCCTATCTGCGCCGTGTCGTCAAACGACAGGTCTTTGCAGAGTTCGATCTCGAGAATCCCGTCGCTTCGTGTTATCTCCATCCATCTCTCCCACACAGCAAGCCTGCGTTCATTCTCCAATCTGGGGGTGAGCTAATCAGGGACGATATCGTCATTGCCTACCTCGTCCAACGACACCGCATCATGTTGGAGTGCAACGCTTTAGATCTATTTGTAGGTCCTAGCTAGTACTTTGGATCTGACACACAAGTCGCGGCCATTCTGAATCGGATTTCTTCTATCTGTTGATTTTTTTTTGGTGGGCAAGTTGATGACGTTTTCATGACGTTCCTCGACGGTTCGACGGCGTCTCGACACGGTTTCAGCCGTGATCAAAGTGTGTTAGCCTGTCGAACGGGGAAAGGTGGCAACCTGTCAGGGCAGCGGCAGGAGCATTATGTGTTACTATGACGGTTTGTTGCTGTGTAATTTCTATATCCTCCAGTTGTTCGCAATTGTGGATCCCGCAGGCTCGGTGTCGATGATTGTGGGCAGTGTCTAGCAACACGCCTGAGGTGGATCATCATCGCCCAGGGTCAACGTGTCAAAAGTCGGGCTCAAGTCGCACATGAATAAAGTATAATCGTACCGAGTACACTCCGAGTGTTATGTAAGATGAAGACCTGGGGTCACTGTTCATTTACCCTCAAGCTGCTCAGGAACCGATCATGCATGAAAGGAGTTTCCGAGAACCACATGATTGCGGTACATGCACGTACTGTACCTCAGAGTCATAATAATAGTACCGCAGAGGCAACTTGAAGGAGACCATTTTGCGTCGCGGACCTAAACCGGTCATGATAACACATAACGTAACATCGTCTGCTCCGAGGATGGCACGATGCGGCTGTTGCAAAAAGCAGGGATCTCGGAGTCGAGTCAATGTCATGTGGCATGAGAGACATACTTACGACTTAGCGGCGAGCTAACACCGCAATCATGACTACGAACCACCTGGGACAGGAGACGAATCAATCTGTGAGCGAGAACACCCGCAGGAGCTGTTGTGGATGCACTCGAATACTGTGTTTAGCTGAGATTACCCTGAGTATCAGCCATGGTGGGGACCCAGGAGAGATGGTACCGTACAACAACGTATGTGATCTGCTGTAAGCAGTCAAGCGAGTACATACGAAACGGAATAAAAACTTATCACCATGTTCATAAATGACTGGTCACTTACGATCGCATACTAGCCCACGGCAAGTTCCACGACCGCCGCGAGGAAGACGAACTAGTGCAAAGACTGGGACACACTGAGCAAGAATGGAGGACAGGTCACAGGTCACGAGTCGCGAGCGAGTAGTGAAGGACGAGTTGGAAAAGGTTACATGGATTCAAGTGATTACCAAGAATTGGGTCGGCGGCACAGGTGCAGGAGATCGCCGTGAATTGTCAACTTGCTTGAAGAGGCCTTCCATGTCGCCCTCATGGGAAAAGGGTTCAAAAATGATCTTTTTCGAAGCGATCAAGAGGACCACAGGCACATCAAATGAATCATTGTGTGCTCGCCAGATTTGATTGAATACGTACCCGATTACTGTAATGTGAATGAGGGTGATGATGGCAAGTCCCTAACTTGACTTGAACCTTCTTATATTTCCTTTTCGGTACAACGATGATTTCGCTACCCATCCACATCGCGTTTGACGGCCTATCCGGCGTCGACGGTTCAGCCCGCTTCTCATTCGGCAGCATCACCGCCCTCGCCTCTGTTAGCGGACCCATCGCCGCCCGACTCGCCGCCGAACACCCCGCCCGCGCCATCGTCGACCTCCATGTCCGCCCACTCTCCTCCATCCCCGGCACCACCGAAAAACACGCCGCAACCGCACTCAAAGGCATCCTCGAGCGCGCCTGCATTCTCGCTCACCATCCGAGAACGCTCATTCAGATCGTCGTACAGGCGCTCTCGTCGTCGCGCGCGCGCAGCACAGACCTCGATGTCGACGCGGACGTGCTCCTCGCAGCAGAGATCAACGCGTGCAGTCTTGCGCTGCTCAACGCAGGATCTGTCCCGATGCGCGGCGTCGTCTGTGCCATTGCCATCGCACAATCGACCGCTGGGAGCCAGCCGCAGATCGTCAATCCTAGCAGCCAAGCAGAGTATGCGGGCTGCTTTGCGTTCCTCTTTGGCGTCGGCGATACGCCCGTAGAGGACGCTAATGGTCAAGTACCCCCTTCAAAGATGATCTGGACGAATTACCGTGCCAGTCCGGGAAAGACGTTTTCTGCGACTGCATTAGCGGACGCGGAAAAGGTGGCATTGGAGGGTGCGGTCGCGGTGTGGACGAAAATGAAGGAGAGTTTGAGGATGTCGTGGTTGGTCGGAGATAATCTCTTATGAATAGCGACCGAAGAATGTTGGTATGTGCACACAACTGGATGCCACTCATTGACCACGAGCGGAACAGATCAACAGCTTCAAAACGATCTAGATATCTGGACCCGGGTTGGTTAACGTCCATTTAAGTTGCCACCCTCTGTGATCAAGGTGCCCGTTGACCACCAGGATGTCCGTCACAATGACTCGCCGCCATGTAACCTTACACTCGAGCGCATCGAGCACGAGATGTAGCAATCATTATCTCCCAAGGAAATGAATATCAACTATTGCTAGTATTTCACGTGCTATTATGCGCCAGAGCCAGCAAGCTCTTCTACGATCTCTTGACTCGAAGGGCGTGATCGGGCGATGTCCACTGTAGACCAACATCGCTGTATGAACATCCATCGGCGCTCCGTGACCAACGCATTGATCGGCCGTCTTGGCGTCATCCCTCTCGAGACTGCATGCACGACTTGCGCTTCGCGCGTGTAATAGTGGTACGGCACCTTGCCGCCCAATATCTGCCCAAAGAAATTGAGAACGCACGTTCGTGCAGTGCATGCGTGACCCAACGCACCTGCAACATGATACTTCCAAACGAATACACATCGCTCTGTGTCGTGGGTGCCACACGTGGCGATTCCTCTTCCATGCCATCCTCGGGCACCTCAAGGTCGAGCAACTCGGGTGCGGTCCAGCGTAAAGTGCCGCGTGCATGGAACGACGTTGCAAACGTCGACCCGCCAAGCTCAGTCAATAACATCGAGAGGCCAAAGTCGGCGATATACGCTCTCCCATCCCCGCCAATGAGAACGTTGGACTGGAGAGAGATGTTGTCAAGGAACGCAATGCTGTACGGGCGCAACGATACTCACGCCCGATAGGTCACCGTGTACGACGGAACGTGAGTGGACTATTAGGCACGTCACTCGGCATCGACGGTGGCTGGAACATTATGCGACTCACGATACTGTAGGCCACAGCCCACATCGCCGAGCTACGGGATTCGCGTCAGGTTCGCCTTTTCACCACCGTGGCGTCCAAGGGACTCACTAAACCGAGGATATCGACTTCTGGAAGGTTATCATAATGATGTTCGAGGTAAGACGTCAAGGGGCCATTCTCTGCCCAGGGACAAACCATCGCAGGGAACCGGCCAAACCCCATTGTCGTCCCAAGCAGTGGCAAGACATTGACATGTGTTAGGTTGAGCCAAACTTTGATCTCGCGCCGGAGCCGCTGCGGAAAGCGATCAGTGGTCCGTAGTAAGAGGGCGGGCGAATAAACTACCTTTTGTTTCTTGGCAAGATCCTCGTCATCCCCTGAGTAGGTCTTGATAGCTTTGATAGCGACCTGTGGTGAAAAGGGTGCGTTGCTTGTCTTGTCGATCGAAAAAGAGGAACCTACTCTGACGGATCCTCCGTTCTCGTGGAGTGTTCCTTGGTAAATATCCGCGAATCCACCAGATGCAACTGGATCACGGGCGTCCCGAGTGAGCTGATTGGTGAGATCATTTGGAAATCGTTTACTACCGACACTCAGTTCGAACCGGCATGCAGATGAATGATGACAGGCTCACTCAGTATCGTGATTCGGTACATCCGCTAGGTCACCGTCATCATCAACAACATCGATTGCCTTGTAATGTCGTCAACAATCCGAACAGTGCCGTGTAAATCACATACTGTGGTCGATGATGTAGTTCCCTGCTCAAAATTGCCTCGTAATTGCCAAGCACAGACTGTGCTGTCCTCTCCTCCAGCAATTACACGGGACCCATACGGCGAAATCGCAATGCATAGTATGGAGGCATTATGCCGAAGAGCAGGCACATATTCTTGTTTTGTTGCTATGTTCCAGACATGGACTGTTTTAGCGTAACTAGACGAAGCTGCGATCAGCTGTCCATCTCTTGAGAGTGCGATGTGAGTGATGGTCAACAGATGCGCCGTCCACTGCATACACACTGCTCCCGTCGACGGATCGATGCTCACGATCCGATCGTCGCACGAAGCGTAGAGCACCTGATCGCTGAGCGCTGGCGGCCACACGAGAGACCCCACCTGCCCCCTCAAGTCCACCAGAGGGAGAACCAGGTCCCCAGAGTGAGCATCCCGTATCCGGATGTCGCTCCGATCGGTGCTTGCAAACCGGTCGCCATCTGGGGAAAAAACAACCGATGTGACAGCATCAACATGACAGTGAAACAGCCCTGCGAGACGTTCGCCCGTGGGGACGTGCCACACAGCGACCGTCGTATCTCCCGCCCCACTCACGACGGCGTTCGCGTCCGCGGAGAAGGACAGGCATTCGACACCGCCGTGGTGGGCGCCAGCCGATTCACCCACTTTGTCGTGCGTCGTGGCATCCCAGAGGACGACGTGCCATCTATCGTTGCCGGTTGCTATCCACCGGCCATCATTGGAGACGACCATGGTGGATACTATGTCGTCGTCAATTGGAGGGCGAATTTCGCGAGCTTGTTTCGTGCTCCAGGTACGCATCGTGCCATCGAGGGACGCGCTGAGAAACTGGCTGGAGTCTGGCAAGAAGCTGATGGAGTGGACCCATCGTGTGTGCCCAGATAGCACTGATGGCTCTGGGGTTGAGCTCTTGCTAGCGCTTTTTGCAAGCGACAGCATTCTTGTGGCACCCAGAACTCATACACCGGCGTAGGAGGTGAAATGAACTCGTAAACCAATGGATTTCGTATGAGGGGTAGATGGAAAATAGGGAATAGAAGTGGGATCAGGAGGTAGTTGAATAAAGTTGTCGTTGCCTTGTGTACGTTTGTGTGACCACCACAAGCCGTTGAGTAAAGTTATCCCCTTCTGGTCGATGCTGTTAGAGTGCCTCACGGACTGGACCCCGTGCCCAGATCTCTCGACTTGCACAGTCCATGTTATTTTTGATTAACGTCTGGAGTGAACGAAGCGCCTACTTAGTAGTCATCCATCGCGGGGGCCAAATTACTGCGATATTGAATTAACCGCGTCGCGGAGACTCAGGCGGCGAAAGTGATAACAGACAGCTGTCATTGGTCAGACGAGGAACGTTCACTGAGACGGACTTCCACATAGGCTGCCGTGGCAAGCACGTCACTGGAGCCTTGGAACCTATAAGGGGTGAGGCCTTGAGGAACACACCCATGGATTGGATTCATGTTTCCCTCCAACTCTCTTGCAAGAACGATTCGTGCCATAGCTGCCCTCGTGCTAGCAGTGGACGTGGCTTTGGGCTCGAGGCCCTCTGCAAACTGGCGAGAGCATATCAAGAACGTGGTGGTCCTCGTCCAGGAGAATCGGTGAACGGTCTGGTGTTGACAACGACTTGAACACTCGACTCACTGCTGTGTCTCGTCAGCTCGTTTGACTCGTTCTTTGGCGACCTCTCTTACCGCAATGATATCGACAACATTCGTAATCTGCGGGGCAGGTACTGCAATCCGGTATGTTGTACTCTCCAACCATGTACCACTGGCACGCTCTAACGGAGTCACAGGTAAATACCTCTCCGACAGAGTACAGCCGCCGGGTGTGTGCAGGACCTGCTGGTGGAAACGTCTCTCCCGATGACCCGAACCACTCCCTCACCGGCGTTAACTACCAACTTTTCTCTACCTACCATCCAGACGAGTCAGGACCACCCGATGTAGTTCAGAAGAGAGAACGAATGCTCGGCTTCGTCTTAGAGCAAGAAATTACGCATCACACGTACAACTTGGCACGTGCTGCCGACGTCATCCGATACCTCCCTGAGGACATGATACCCGTATATCGTACCATGGCTGAGAACTATCTTCTTTTCGATAACTGGTTTTGTGACGTCCCTGGTCCAACCAATCCTAATCGGTATGTTCTTCATCTTCCTTACCCCCACAGAGTATGAACTGATGCGACACAGTGCCTACATCACCTCTGGCACATCCAATGGCCACGGAAGAAACGACGATACGTTCAATGTCTTTGGTCTTCCTCAGCGCTCCATATTTCAACAACTCGATGAAGCCAACATTACTTGGACTAACTACTACAACTCTAGTTTCAATCCTGACGCCGAATTCTACGAGTGGACGCGGACCAGCGGGAGGTCGAACACTCACGTCAAGCCTATCGCCGAGTTCTTTGCGGACGCCAAGGCAGGGACATTGCCTCGGTTTACCTGGATCAATCCCGA
Organism: Tylopilus intermedius; assembly: GCA_038091255.1. Taxonomy (NCBI): domain Eukaryota; kingdom Fungi; phylum Basidiomycota; class Agaricomycetes; order Boletales; family Boletaceae; genus Tylopilus; species Tylopilus intermedius. Next base: position 13,036 of record JBBPOD010000196.1, on the reverse strand, counting down.
GGTGGGATGACGTCCATTCCCTCTACCCATTGGTGTCCGTCGCTGAACCGCTTGCACCTCGCTGTATCTAGTGCTGCTCTTACCAGTCGATGCATCCTCCCAGTCCCATCAACATGGGCGAGGCGTGGACGAAAAGCCTGTACGAGGCACTTCGAAACTCGCCTCAATGGGATGGCATCCTCTTCCTCATTACCTTTGACGAGCACGGCGTATGTCGAGAAGGCCTTCTTGTGCCCTGACTGCAATGACTGACGATATAATCACCAATCTGGATTGCAGGGTTATGCAGACCATGTCCCGCCACCCGTGGGCGTCCCTCCCGGGGACAATCTGACCTATACTGAACGAGCCCAAGACGGGAGGAATTACACGTTTTCCTTTGACCGACTCGGCGTCCGGTATGTCAAAATCGTTCCTCACCCTGCAAATTTTGACTGCCCCCTTACAACAGTGTGCCCACCCTCGTCATTTCGCCCTGGGTCGAAAAGGGCGGACTCGAACACCTTGGTCAGGATGGCGCGATCTACAGCCACTCGTCCCTTCCAGCGTTCATCAGCAACGTGACTTCGTTCTTCGTTTCAGTTATCAGACATGTCTAAACACTTATCAACCATTACTTTTCGACGCGTCGTTCTTGTGCTCGCGCTGGTGCTCACTCGGGCAGCTGTGGAACCTTGATGACGGCGTACCTCTCACACCGCGGGTTGCCTCCGCGGCCAGCTTTGAACACCTCATTACAGACGACTTCCGTGCGGACACGCCGCAGTTCTTACCCAAACCGTGGGAGGATACGGCGGAAGAGTCAGATACTTACTGGCCTGACGAAACGCCGGCGTCGACCAAAGATGGGTGGGACAATCAAGCTTACCTAGACTCTAGGCACGATTGATTAGGACGCGCAAGCAATGTTGCAGAGCGAGCTGAACTTGTAAGATAGAGGATAATAACCACAGGTGCAGAGAGTCCTCGATGTGACGTTGGATACAGATCAAGACAGTGGAGAGGAGCGAAAGAATACCTGTCACACGATCACCAACCTTGTCGTTTCTGCGATGTATCCAAGCCATATATCCGTGGCGAACTAGCTACTACATAACCAACACTACCAAGAAAGTTATCTATACATGCTCTAAAGATCATCCTCGGGATAGGCCGCTACTTGTTGCACCGAAGAGAGTGCGCGCTCCGTCTCGTAACGTACACGCAGTGTCCGCATCGTCGAAGGAATTCTCATGATTGAGTGACTGAGAAAATCGGGTAGAGTGATCACCTGCTAGAACGTCAACCAATACTCGAAGCGTCCATTGAGAGCCAAGGCCCAAGGGTGGTACGCGTAACATCATCCATGCCAATCCGTCAGTAATACTGGACGTTGACCGAGAAAGGAGAATGAGGTCAACGACAAGACCCGGGAAAAAGCTTGACTTGCCTGGTCTATGACAGGATTCGAAGACGGCACGTTACCCTGCCCTGCGCCAGCCGGACGGTCTTGTTCTTGGTGTACAGGGGGTTGACTAGGCTGGTCATGGATGTCGTACGCATCAGAATGGGGCATGCGTGAAGATAGCTTACCCCAGCAAGCAGGTTGTTTGCATTCGGGCCACCTCCGGCGCCGTGACCGAGGCCGGTCAAGCCTTCTTCTCTTGGTACGATATCGATCAGGAAATCAAACTGGTCTGACTTGGCAAGTGCTTTTGCAATGTCTGCACGAGACAGTGTACGGCGTTTATTTGAGTCTGCGATGATAAACGCGCGCGATGTGATTTCCGATATGAAAACTAGGTGGACAGCCCATCAGAAAGAGAATCAATGCTGGACAAGGGTAACACGAAGGCAATGAGGGGGGAGCACAGCAAGAGCCGCCTACATGTGTGGCAGTGCTCGAGTTGCGATATGAAACCCAACATGACAGGACCGCGAAACGAGGGCGTGTGTATGACGCACTTTCGCAAGCTTTGCAGAAGAGAATGGGTGCGTCCGCCGCAATCATCTGTGATATTCCCATGTTGAGTTACATCGGCAGCGTTACACGTTCGTCGCACCGTGGACGCATACCTTGACGTCGGGATCGCTTTTCATGACTTTTTTGATGCGCGCTAATGGGAGCGGTGGATGCCGGTAATCTGGCGTCTCTTGTTCTGCAGCATCAACTTGTCTTTGCCAGAAAGAACGTAGAAAATCGTTGAGAGGCTCTCCGGGCTGGACGTATGGCGTCGTTGGTGACATTCTCACTGGGCCAAATCGTGAGAAAGGGCGAGCAGACACTCAACCTGAACCCTAACCCTATTTTGGGGTTATTAACAGCTGAGATACGTAGCATCTATATTGGGAATCCCACGTGGTTCATATCAGGATCAAATGAACGCCCGCATCACGATCATGGCTGCGACTCCGCCTCTGATACCCATCCAGTTTTCAGCGCACACGCCTGCTTGTGTGCTGCTAGGGGCGCAGATTGAATGCGATCGTATCTGGCTTGGTGCTTGGCCCCTCAGAATAGGGTCCCACCCTGATCCCAGACTTTTGACGCTCTCCGGTAACCACGCCCCAATTAATATGCAAAGGAGGGGCGGTGCTGACGTGAAGATGGAGACCGAATTCTACCGACAATGTGTTTGGGGTCGTGCGAGATCTGTGCAAGCACTCCCACTGTTCAAGTCTCCTCCACAAGTCATTGTCGACCTTTCTCCTTCCTGCGATGAATATCAGTCTTCGTCAGGTCAGGATAGACCCTACTCAAACGATGTTTATCACTTCCACTGGCACGGTGCTCTTTACTTCCTATTCCATATGTGATCAACGTGGCCACGGGTCGACAACCGTGATCACTTCTGTTGATGACCAAGGATCCATAGTGGAGGTTGCGCTCATCAAATGGAATCAGAACGCAGGGTGTTCACCATCCCTCTGCGTGGGGAAGGGTCTGATGGAGCTGCGTACGATCGAAAGACACGACACCTGGTGATCGTTCTTCAATGATATCGTCGATGGCCAGCGTAGCTCAACGAATGTTTCAGCAGCACCATTTTCCGTGGAAGCGACCGAAGGGTCTATCGGTGGCGAACGGCGAGCGATGCAATTCTCGTAGGTACTTCCCTATTTCTCTCTTTTCGTTGGTAACCCCTCCCCTCAGCTCGTGACAGATGTAGGATTCAACACTCCGATAGCCGTCGCATACGAGGACACACGGTCATTCTCGACTCTCGGTTCTGCCGAAATAAGCCTCGTGCTTTGCATTCGACCAACCGGTTTCCATCTTCTCCATGAGATTATCGCGACTTTCATACTCTTCCAACAGAAGACCCGTCCAGATAACAGCCGCCCAAAGATACGAGTAGGTCCAAGTATCCGCCCAGGTCAGCTTGCTTTGATGATACCTGTTTCACAGGAGCTTAAGTATGCAGGTCTAGGTGCTCGCGTCCAATCCGTAAATCCCCGTGTGCAGGAGAGTCGTTGGGAGTGAGTGCACCGTTATGCAAACACTGACCGCACTAATCCCAGGTTCACAAAGCCGTGTGTCAGATGTACCTTTCGTGAGACTTCATGATCGTCAAGACAGTGTACACCGTCAGGCCCCCAGCGAAACAACGCTGTGCGTCATGTCGTAATGCACAATTAATTCTGACATGTAGAGAGGTGCGCTTAGATATCACACCCGCCGTATCGCCGACTTGACGGGTGAGTTGTTGAGGCGATACAAGTATCCGTCTGCGTGTGGAGGTTTTGGCGACATCTGGAAATGCGATTGGTTGAAAGACTCGAGAGTCATCGAGGTTAGTCGTGCATCGGACCTGTAGGGCAGTGCTGATCTGAATGTCCACTTTGACACTGGCAGGTCGCCGTTAAAGTCTTAAGGACAAACCTTACCGGTACCCAAAGCGAAACTGAGGACAAGGTAATTCAATGTGCTACTTTCATCATGTTTCTAACTGGCTGCATGGTTCTAGAGGATCAGTCGTGAGCTGAAGGTTTGGGCAAGATTGGAACACGAATGCGTGTTGCCTCTTTATGGGATTACCTTTGAATTTGGTAGATTCCCAGCAATGGTCTGCCCTTGGCTCGAAGGTGGGACATTGGGCAAATACCTTGAGAATAACGAAGGGCTTCAATTGCACACCAGGCTGTGGCTGGTGAGCGAGATCTTTATTTGCATGTCGCTATTATCTAGCTCATGAGAGTGCAGCTGAGTGACATTGCGGACGGACTTCAGTACCGTGAGATGACGTACTTTGCCTTGTGATGAACAGAACTGACGTACTACTCAGTCCATGGGTGTGGCATCGTCCATGGTGATTTGACAGGAGTGAATGCTCTCATCAGGTCGTTCTGTGCTCCGTTACTAACCTCTTTCGCAGTCAAATGTGCTCATCAAGGACAACGGAAAGGCCTGCTTGTCCGATTTCGGGCTCTCGAGACTCTTTATGGAAGCCACGGGGATCTCATACCTGACATCGACTGTCCGTGGAAGCGTACGCTGGGCAGCACCTGAATTATTTGATATCGCCGAAAAACAGCAGGAGGAACCCACACATATTCTACCCACCCCGCAGAGTGATATATACGCATTTGGATCGACCATGCTCCAGGTTTGTTCGTGCGTCATTGTGATGCAACTTGCGCGTTCAACTACGTTGCAGGTGCTCACGAGCAAAGTCCCATACCATTATTACATGAATGATGCGCAAGTGCTGATTGCCTTGTCTCGTGGTTTGAGACCTGCACGTCCGGATGAACCGCCAATAGACGATGCTCACTGGGAGTTTATGCAGAGGTGTTGGGCAAGTCACAAGGAGCCAGCGGGCAAAAATGGCCGACCATCTACTGACGAGGTGGTGGAGTTCTTGTTATTTGCGAGGAGGAACTGTAGACAAGGTTGGAAATGATCAGCGATTGTTTCAGTTACTACTGAACCAAATCCGAAACATGCTCTTATGTGAAGTCCTTCTTGTGCACCTCGTGGCAGCTCGGCGGTGTAACAGAGGCGCGTGACATCGTTTTTGTGACATGTCGCGTTTCGGTGTCACACGCTAATTTACTCGCGCCACCCCATAGCAACTTTCCCCTCAACTCCTGCCATCGCTCATACACTCGAACTTGAGGATTTTACCAGACACACGATGAGTCGCAGGGGTAACAATGTGCGGGGTCCGACATCTGCCTTGACAGAGTTTCTTCGAGTACGTGTGCTAGGTTGTTTCTCAGTTTTCCAACGTGCCTCAAAACGAAACACCTAGGAATCTGGCATCAACCCAGCCACTATTGCGCGCCGTGTAGCCACAAGGGATCAGCCACAAGAACAAAATGCTACACCGGGTGCGAGCACGGAACAAGGCAACGGGCCAGAACAAGATCAGGGCGAGGAGGATAACGATGCGCCAGAGCCCTCAACGAGCCGTCGTAGACAACGTCAGATTGTCGCTGTACGTCCTAGTGTGGTTTTCTTTTCTTTTTTCATCTTCGCAAACCTATCTGCTAGAATTCGGAGTATACATCGGATCAACTCGACGAGATGGAAGAGGAGTCGCCTGTCAAGAAACGCAAAGGTACCAAGGGAAAGGGCAATGTAGCAGCCAAGGCTAAAGCTAGAAAGAAGGCCAAACAGGATGGCGACTATGAAGGGTCGTCGGAAGATGAGTATACGGCCATCTCAAAGAGCGCGTGGTCAATGGGCGGCAATGGTGGTCCTAAACCCCCCATAGGGAACTTTGAGAACTGTGCTCAGTGTGAAAAGCGATTCACAGTGGTAATTATTGACGAGTTCATACTGGTATTGGTGGTCGTCTGACTTGTTTGCACCCAGACAAAATACACACCGGCAGCGAATCCGCCACCTGGTTACCTTTGTCCCCAATGTGTGAAAGCCTCAGGGGCTGACCCATTCAAAAAGCCTTCCGCTCCCAAGAAGAGAAAGCCGGCAGCAGAAAGGCGTGACGTGGTCAGCTTTGAAGAACGTCGCTTGCCCACACTGGCTGCTCTATGTATCGAGGTGACTATTTGGCTTGATTTTTGTTTCTTGTTCTGACCTCCATCCGATTGTAGCTGATCGGGAAATATATTGACGATGTTGAAGTTCTTGGTGACATTGGCTCAGTCAACATGGACGAGCTTGCAAAAACCTTGGCCCGTAACCGAAGTTTGTAAGTGATAGATATCGTCCAGCTCTCAGCGCTTATATATGGAAGAACAGAACGCCTGAAAACGCTACATTATTTTATGACGTGCAAAACAAGAGACTTCGCTTTTACGATGCTACTAGTAAGCACTTCTATATCTTGCCTAGTCTCCACGCTCACCAACCTGGGCAGACTTGACTTCTCCAGCTCTGACGACGCTCGCAAATCTCAATCCTAATTTAACCCATTTGCATCTCGACTTGTGTGGTCGTCTCACTTGCCCGGTTCTCACGGCCTTTTCTATATCACTTCCCCACCTCACGCATCTATGCCTTCTTGGACCATTCCTCGTACGCGCAGAAGCATGGAGAGAGTTTTTCAAGGCCAAACCAAAATTGCGGTCATTCCGCATCACCCAGAGTCCTCGTTTTGACCTGGAATGTGCAAGATCGCTTGCAAAAAACTGCACCAAACTTGAAGAATTACAGCTGAAGGAGGTTGGACAACTGGATGACACCTTCGTAGAGCCGCTTTGCGCTCTACCGCCTTTGAAAGCATTGGATCTTTCGAACCCTGGCGTCGGGATTCAAGAAACTGGTTGGCTCGATATTCTAGAAAGGCACGGACCTACGCTAGAAAGTTTTGACCCTTCTTGGCATGAAGGATTCACCGATTTGGTACTTGCAAACGGAATCAGGAAACATGCACGCGCTATTTTAGAACTCAAACTAGAAGGGCTTCCAAGTCTGTCAGACGCCGGGGTTGCGAACTTCTTTGAGAACTGGGACAAACCTTTTACTATCCCCAACTCGGAAGATTGCATGGAGGTGGATGGCTGTGGAACGTTTAGTCCCAACCCACCTCTTCGTACCATCTCTCTCGCACGAAACCATACCCTCGCAAGTGCGGCGTTTACAGCCCTCCTCACACACTCTGCACCGTCCCTCGTATCCCTCAACTTGAACGGTTTGGGTCAGATTTCCTCCGAGTCTCTTGGGCAACTCAAGGATGTCTCGGACGTGCGCTGGTTGGACATGAGCTGGTGTCGTGAGTTGGATGATTTCATCATGAAGGACGTGGTGTCGAATGCGTCAAAACTGACTGAGGTGAGCGTGTGGGGATGTAATCGTGTGAAAGGAACAGGCTGGGCTGGCAAGGTATGATCCCTGGTTTCCCTCGTTTTTGTATCGCCATGTGAACTGATTTCCGGTTTCAGAGAGGATTGAAGGTCTATGGTATCGAACCAAATGCGGGGTCATAGTGCATGGTGTTCGTCAAGAATGCGTTTTTTTTGGCCCATCACGAGATGTACGACACAATGAAAGCATAGAAATTCCACACCTGGCTCCCAGAGTCCCTATCTGGGTGAACGGTTACTTGACTGTACTTCTTAGATGCCCGACCGTGCCTAGCAACGCGCGGTGAGCCGAAAGGGATGTTGACATACTTCCGGGGCGCGTCACAAGGGTGCGAACAGGAGCCAACCAAAGTGCTGGTCGACTATGTCATGCGAGGAGTTCTGATTCCTCCAAGCATTCTCACCATGTTACAAGTGATGGCCGCGCCAGCGAGATCTCTGCCACCGCCCATTGCTGTATGACAGACGAACAGAAAGGAGGTTACCATGGAGTCGCGCCTACATCCAAACAAAAATGTCTTCTGCCAATTTCGGTGGACGCCTGGAGCACCTTGTCATGGATTTTCTGCCAAATTAAAATCATCATTCTTCTCGATGGGCGCCGGAGAAAGTACACGCCGAGTCATCAAGGTCTTGTGTGAGGCAAGCTGCAAAAAAATTATCAAGATCACCGGTACCGCGAGGCATTTCAATTTGCTGTGTCTGGGAGACGCACTGCAGAATGCATCCTTGCGGCTGGTGGCGGGTGATTGTGGAACGGGCTGATGTGCTGCGTTCAAGTTCTTCCGTTCCCGATGCGCCGCGCAAAGTGAGCAAGACACCGTGGGCAGGATTACTTGATACCCGACTTGATTAGCGGGCAAAAAAATTGGAAAACCTGACAATGGGCGCTGTGCGTATCGCTTGAACTATAGCAGCACAATGGGATCAAATCGAGCGGCTCCTTTAAGAACAAAAACGGATCAAAAAGCTCGTACGCGACTCGACGCGTTCGCTGAAAGGTTGACCCGGAGGCAGTATCATTGATGGGCAAGGGTGTTCGATGAGTGCTGGTCCACACAGCCCATTCGGGATACCTCGCTTCTCGAAGGGAGTAGTTTTCAATGAACTGCAAGGTGCAAGTTTAGTAGGTATCACTGAGTCGGCTTGAATAGCTTAGTAGTCCTGACCGTCGGCACCTTTGCCGGGCCGAAGAGCCGCCTCGACTACTGGCACGATTTCTTCATGCGCGCGGGCATGTAATACTTTGCCAGTGGCATCCTCCAAGGTCCAACTCTTCACGAACAGGTTTCAACGTTCAACCCTGAAACGCCGCATCGCACCGGGTAATTCCGCTCAGTCGTAGGCCCCATGTTGGGAACGTTACATTCTCCTCTTGCGCGAAGGCAATGGACAATACGAAACAGGTTTCAAAACGGCATCCTCTCACCGCATGCTATTATTCCAAATACATGACCTGTACCTGGAACGTTCCAACTGGTAAAGAAGTACTTCTCTCCAGTTCTTTTCCCACGCGGAGCAAGGAAAAAATGGACAGAGAACAACTAGAAGAGTGCCCTGGAGCAGTGCTATCATGCGGCAGTGTGATAGTCCCCACAGAGTTTGATTGTCTTTTGTCAGCGCTCTGCCAATTCCAGTGCCTGCCACACTGGGGGTGTCAACAACGTCAATATTATACCCAAACGTTGCAGCATCGGGTACGCAATCTTTGTTTTTCACCTTGACATGCGGCGGTCTTTCACCTTATCTGCAATAGCAATAGGCGATCGTCCTCGTGCGTGGATAAGTCCTTTGGTGAGTACAGCCTTCGGTGATCAAAGTTCGAGGTGATCTGGGATCTCGGCCATTGCCAGTGGCATCTAGTGGTGCCAGTATCCGCCAAAATAATGGAAGCCGTTTCCGTTGCAATGAGTGTTCATTCTCCATCTCAATTTTGTGCGTCGTGTGATGGGAGGTCATATGATACGTTCGGCTCGATGCTCATCTTCGCGCACATATTGAACAGGAGCCTCCCCAAGGAAGTCATTCCGCACATCGGAGGTTGGTCGCTCATTTATACCAGATCGATGAGGTTCTGAAAGTTATGCCGTCAGTTCAGGTGATTGACCGGAAATATATTATCTCCATCGGGCTATCCCGCCATATGCCCCCTCCGCAACTTGTACCCTGTCAGCACCTCGAGAGATCTGCTATGAATGCGGACGGATCAAGGACTCTGTCGGATCTCGATGCAAGTGACCCCATAATTGTATCCGATGATGGAAACACTTGATCATAGAAGTGGTCCTATCTCAAGGCTGGCTACCCATATCTAAACGATTTGTGCCCGTCGAAAACGTGATGTTCGTGACTTACGGCAGGTCTTTCCAAAACGTACTAGACTGAGTTGATATCAATGGAAGTTCTCATGACGGCGCTGAAGTTCTCGTCTACAAAGCCGCCTGTCTGCCTTGTTGTCATGAAATATACCCGAAAATCGTGTGCTTCTTCAATACCCGAGGCACATTAATCCCATGTCAACCGTGAAGCTCCGAGTCCTGCCTCTGTTTGCCTAGTACGTATGAGCGCTCAAATTTCGTTGTCGGGAAGACTGTCCTATCGAACCTCGTAGCTTCCGAATTCTTGGTTGACAACTCTTCTAGGGAAGGCTCTGTTGGTTCCCATGCCAGTGGGACGGGGATCTCGGTACGAATAGATCATTGGACTGTACGGAGAGCTCGCGGTGCAGTATAACGCCTCGCTGACCTCCAACTCTCCGACGGGTCGTGAGAGGAGGCTTCCGAGTCAGTGGCGATCAACCAATCAAATCTGCATCGAGCATCAGCTTTAAACCCCCTCTGATCTCTCCAGACGGTCCAAACCTCTCAAAATATCGCCTTCAGAAGAACATGACTCTAAACTACTCTCTGCCAAGCACGTACTACGACAACGCCTACCATTCCCAAAGTACATACGATCCACTGTACTAGTATGTCATTCGTCCCTGCATATGGCTACGCTTTTCGCTTTGACGGATGATGCTGACAACACTTGTTTTTCCGCACATCAGTGACGAATTCCTTCCACAGCCTTTCTTTGACCCGCCCAACGTCCCCGCCATTCCTACATTCCCACCCACAGTCACATCTACATCGGCACCGGCACTAATGTCGGTACCAGCCATAGCCTCCTCCCCCGCTCCCGCCCCCGCCCCCGCTCCCCACCCACTCCTCGTATGCCACTGGGTCTCACGACATAATCCCCCTCATATCTGCGGTGAAGAATTGCCCCAGGATCCCAGACGCGCCTGTGAACACTTCCGTCTCGTCCACGACGTCCGGGGAAACGACAAAGTCATTGTCGGTTGTCACTGGTACGGCTGTCGGGCCACTCCCATGCAGAGAGGGAGCCTGGTACGACACGTATTGGCAGTGCACTTGGGGTTACTGCGCTGGCGCTGTGAGACGTGCGGCAAGGTCTTTTCGAGAAAGGGGACAGGTCACCTTTGTGGTGGCGGGTTGCCAGCGGGTGCGTGACTCGAGGACATCACTGTGTTCTTCCGCGAATCGGACTAGGGCTCTGACGGATATTTATTTGTCGCTGGGGAGTGGTTCCGAGTCGAAGGCGAGATCTCTACCGTTCATATTTATCAAATACTTTAAAAGGGACCGTGACGGTGCTAGTGGTCATTGTTTATTCACGAACGTTTTCTGCACTCGAACGTCAGCTTTTCTGTACATACTACTGTCCTGTCATGTTCTCGCAATGTTATTATTCACATTCATCCCTTTCTTCCGCGTTCGACACCGTTTCTGTGCTGGTAAGGAACTCCCTCTGGCGAATGGCTGTGATAGGCCAAAAAGCGACAACTCACGTATAGTAGCACTGGTGTCGGACTCACTATTCTTGCCTGCAATCAAGTTTGAGTTTGTCGCTAAGAATTAATCAGGATGCTCGCATCGGGCCGGGCCGATTCGCGTTCCAAGGGTTAGATAGTTCATATTCCGCCGCGGTGAGGTTAACAACGATGCTGGCATTGTGTGTCGTTAGGGTAAACTGGTCTCCACTGGCAGGTCATGATCTCCCTTATAATCGGCCTCTGAGTGTTCACAGGCACACGGAGTGATCTTGATATATGGCATCCATAGTTTGGTCTGCTCATTCCCTTGAAAGCGTGGATACAAGGGGTCTAATGCATCGAGATTGGGGATCTCCGCGGCGTAAACTTCGTCTGGTGATGGAAGGGTTAGTATAACGAGATCGCACGCAAGAGGAATGTGCTAAACCATGGCGGGCCTTCGGAAATTTCCTGCAGCTTGTTGGCTTTGATTTGATGGGAAACCAAACCCTTGGTAACCGATCTGCTGGTGTACTTAGCAGAGCTCACGTAAACGTTCAACTTGGCTGGAGGTCCGCGTTGCTCGCAATCAGCATCGGGGGAAAATATTGGCAAATCGGTGTCAATCTTGGGAATAAACGACGTCTTGTTGTCGTGGTGATATTTAGTGTTGGGAAAGCTCAATCTGAGACATACTGATCATCGTCTACGAACACTATGTCTGTCGTGCGAAATCCATCCATTAATGACGCAGTCGGCAATTGACGCAGGGATTTCTTGATCTTTGAGTTAGGTTCATGTCATGAATCTTGGAGTAATCATGCTACTCATGATCTACATTCAAAATGACATGTTTCGTGGACAGGCGCTCCGTGGACTGCGGACAGCGGGTACTGATCCCTGAATTCATCTGACCAAATTTTGGGGTGGAAAAAACGTCTTCTTAATCATTGAAGGGCCATTCAAAGGAAGCTTATTCGGGTCTCAATTGTGAAACGTGATAGAAGTGGCTGGATGGATGCGATCAGTGCTACATTCAGGCATATAAGGTGAATGTGTACAAATTCGTTGCCACCAGTGGTGATAAGGTGTTTGACTGCGGAGTGGCTCACCCATTCTCAGTGTGCATTTAGGCAAATTCAGTATACATTACGGATACCGACCCCTATTCCCCGCAGGCTCTTGCATGGCGACGCCCGCGTCAGTAGTACATGCTGAAACGTTGACGACTTGGAGAAATTTGAATTTTTGCGAGATCTGCACCATCACGTCAAGTGTTTTACATGCAACTCAATTTGATGGCGGGAAAGCATGTTCAAGTTAATGCTCCATTGGAAACCAGATCCTACGGCCAAGTCGACCCGCCATGTGGCTATGCGGTTACTAATCCTGAAAGCTTGAACCATGCCGCGGCGGAGATTCACCGGAAGAAACGGGTATGTAAGAGTCCTAGATTGTTTTCGAATATCGTACCATGTCCCAAGAAACAGGCATGGAGTCGGAACAAATTGATGCTAATAGCTCCCCTCGTATACACATGACTGCAATCTGCACCGACTCGGAAGCTATTGGCCAAGCCTGAGCGTGAGAGCAGGTTAAACACCTGTCAGGCTTCAGGGGCGGAGAAGTATGGGTGTTGCTTCACCTCTTTGGCTGGCAGGCTACAGACAAAGCACGCCACGTAGTGCGTCAATAGGCCCCCTTTTTGAAGCCCGCTCTCCCCAGGATCACAGCTGCTAGTACATAAACTATCGCAGGGTGCGGAGTGGTTCGTCGACGCCGCACCTTGACCTTCGCAGTCAGCCACCATGCAACTGCCATCATCCGTCCAACTGGCTGGGACTGGTTTACGGGATCTTCATTTCAACGTGAAGCAAAATGTGCCCACAACCCGGCCGTTGAACTGAGAGAGGTGCTATACCAGTCAGTCGAGGGGCATTTGGTGATTTTCGTTTCGTTGATTACTAG
>JBBPOD010000195.1:0-25738 GCA_038091255.1 Tylopilus intermedius | reverse complement strand
GAGACTCAGAACGCCAAGGGGGACATATGATGGTGGAAGGGAAACAAAAGCAGTATGTCGGAGTCTGAAAATGCGACGCGACTTGTCACAACTCGTGACGCAGTCATCACGTGATTTATTCTACCACACTGCGAGTCAAGCATTGGCTATGCTGAGTACAAAAATACTTAGTAGAAATGGCTGGTTACAAAAAAAAACACTGGTACTGACAATCAGTGGTAGGTCGAGGCTAGCACTGATTATCAGTGGCATAGACGAGCCACTGAAATGACGTGACTACGACATCAGTGGTTGTGCCACTGATTTTCAGTGCGTCAGTGGCGGGGCTGCTGATTATAAGTGGCTTTACTTCCCACAGTGTTGATGCAGAAATCCGACTGATGAGGACTATGACACTACGTCAGAGAGCGAATGCTGTGGGCGCCATACGGTCTGATTGGCACTGCATGTTATGTACCTCGTGGTAAATATATGCTGTGGTGACCCACACATCAAGCGCTTTCCCTCCCCTCATCTTTTCAGGACGCACCTCAGTGAACGCCTATCCAAACAGCAGCCCACATCCGACACGCATTGGCGAACCATGGACTCGGAGTCAAATGCCACGACAGTGATGTTCGGCGAGCTGCGGCCGCATCTTGTCATCAACGGTGGATTCGAAACCAGTGTCTATAACCTCGCGTACCTCCCTGGCGGAAAACGACTGGTCGCTAGCTACTTTAGCGGAAGCATTGGAATTTTCAATGTAGACAATGGGGAAATGGAGGGGACATGGATGACTCATGGCTCCCGAATTGCCATGGGTGGACTTGCTGTATCCCATGATGGAACGAGAATCGTTAGCAGCGGCTGGGACAAAAGGATCAAAGTCTGGAACGTCGATTCGCGTGCCCTAGTCGCAGAGTGGAATCACCCGCACGCATCCCCCAATCTTGCCATTTCACCAGATGATCTGCTCGTCGCGATAGGCGACGCGAATCTTACTCTTCGCCATCTGGACGGGGGTGCAGAGGTCGAGCACTCCGTCATGTTCAGAGGGCAAGTGGAAGCGATGTGTTTCTCCCCTGACAAACGCAACCTAAGGCTTGCATGCGTCATTTCTGGCAACCTATGTTTGTTCGACGTCGCAGAGGGGAAATACGTTTGGGGGCCAGTACGTCCTCGCAGTAGCACCGGCGTATGCGGGCATTGCGGGGTTATGTCGTGGTCACACGATGGAAGAACAATCTTTTCGACAGGCTGGTCCCCATGGAAAATTTACCGTGTTGACGCTCGTACCGGGGAATCGATTGGAGAACTATGGGCGGGTCACACCGGCAGAATAACTTGTCTCTCCCTTTCCCCGGGTGGATCTAAGCTTGCAAGCTTATCCCAGGGTAATGCAATTCGTTTTTGGGATGTGACTTCTGGCAATCCCGTCGGAGCATACAAACAGGATGCCGTTTTGCTGTGTTTTTCTCCGTCTGGAGAATTCATGGCATTAGCAGGATCTGATAAGAAGATATATTTGTCACGGGTACCCCGTCAGCAGTTAGATCCTCAGGCCGCTGGGAGTCAGGCAAGTAATGTTCACAGCCGCTTCCGCTGTAGTGCCCATAAACTAAGTATTCTGGCAGACTGGGGAAACCCTTCCCGACGTACGTTACCTGCGGTAATTCACATCCACTCTCTCAATATGCCTTAGCATCTCGCACCACCAACAGAGTGGCAACAATCTGTGCCGACGCGAGGTGAATCGAACGAGGAGGATCTCCATCACAATTCAGAAACGCCAGGCAAGCCCGACAGAGCAGGCATACCGCCATACCCTTCTTCATCAAGTGACCAATGTCAGTGCAAACTCTGAATCCTTATTTCCAGAAGTTCAAGTCGGTCCTGATATCACGTAGCTGCTGTGCTGCCCGAACAATCCCAGGTCTCTAGACTCAGGTATTTCCCGACTTCTCGGGGCAGTACAACGTGCGTCTGATGCTGTGTCTGTGTTAGCGTTCAATTTCCACCACTAGATCTCACTCAATATATCATCAAAGACAGTGATCGGTGTTATGCTGGAGGGGGCTTTGGTGATGTCTATAAAGGTTGGTACTGGGGTGGATTTGTACCCAAGAAGGTTTGGGCGTGATTCAGGATCTGTGGTGCCCATCATTCAGTCTTTCCACAGGTCCATGTCGCGATAAAGGCTTTTCGATTCAGGTTCACATTGACAGAGGATGCGACCAATAAATCTCACAAGGTAAATGAGCTCATTGTGGCAAGAAAACGCGTTTAAGCCGTTGGCTTCCAGATGCTCCGTCGAGAACTGGGGATTTGGAGGAGACTAGATCACAACAATGTCGTCCCATTCCTGGGCATTGCATATGGCTTTGGAATGCGCGGTGCCATGTCGCTCGTGTCGCTGTGGATGCACAATGACACTCTTCAAAATTTCTTAGTGAAGCATGATGATGATCTAGGTGTGGCATACCGACTACAACTTGTACGTCCAGCTCTGAATTAAAAACTTAATTCATCACCTCGTCTTCTAACTGTTCACGATAGTTGCTCGATATTGCAAACGGATTGCAATACTGTGGGTTGCATGAATTTATAAGTCGACGAAAGCTCAATTTGAGGAACAACTCACAGTGCACTCCTTTCCCATTGTTCATGGCGACCTGAACTGTGTACGTCAGGGTCGAAGTTTCATCATCTGCCTTACCTAACTTCGAGAAAGAACAACGTGCTCCTCGACGCGGATTACACTGCGCGCTTGACGGATTTCGGCTATTCTTCCTTGGTGGGGAATATTCCTGAGGTCCTGGCTTACTTGCAAAGGTCCACCACACACTCAGGGGCCCTGCGTTGGACTGCACCGGAGCAACTTGTTTTCGAAGACCTATTCAGCCGGACAACAAAGACCGATATATACTCTTTTGGATGCATCGGTCTCCAGGCAAGTCCGTCAGGCGTAGGAAGAAGCTGTATTCTGATGAAATTTCAGACATTATCTGGAAAACAGCCTTGGTCAGAAATACGGGAAGACGCGGCTGTCGTACTACGTTTAGCAAAGGGCCGCAACCCAGGCCGACCAGCATTCCGACCAATAGATGATTCACACTGGGATTTGATCGAGCACTGTTGGTCATCAGTAGAGCAGCGCCCTAGTGCAGAAGCGTTGATTGGGTCTATTGAGCGGTTCTTGAGCCACCAGCAGCCATTCCGGCCGCTTCGTGAGCTCATGGACGTGTCAGACAACCCAGTTTTACCCGTGCCTGCTTCGGACAAAACCTCTACGGACGGCACCTGTGGCAACAGAGATGACGAGAGGTATCACGACATTTGTTTTGGTCCACCCTGCCAAGCTGACATTCGTTCACAAGGTCTGCTCCGCTTGCTGGCTCGTCAGACTGTGACAGAGAGTTGCGATACGATATAGAAGAAAGCATTATCGAAGCGGAGCAAATAGGAAGCCCTTATAAGAGGCGACGTCTGTAATGGGGAGAACTCCGTTTTAATTTACTCCTGGATCAGCGATGCTTGGTGCGCATCCGCTTCATCTCTTCAGGGATTTTCTCTCTGTATATGCGATCTTCTGCGATGTACCCAGAGTTTGAATGCTCGTGAACAGCGACTGACGCGAGGTTCGAGAACAACTAGTACCTGCGTATATGTGATCGTGCCTTACACGTAGCTGATAGAAGCTTTTGCCAAGACCCGCGGAACGGCGTCGTTTTACTTATCGATCGAGTGTTCCAGGGCCTGTGTGCGGAATCAAACCCTATATCAGGGTTTGGCTTGGCCAGGCCATACAGTCAGTTGTTTCACGTAAGTCGACACGCGTGTTCCTGGATATCCGGCAACAGTAAAGAGATCACGTTCATGTCCTCCCCCAAGACTTTTCAAGAAGCCGAGGTTGGTCAGCTCTCATATCATACTTTCCACCCTTCACCTCCTCCCAAAGTCCATCTACGAACGTGCCAAAAAATTGGAGTTCGCCACAGAGTTTACCGCAGCACTTCACCTCTACATCGAAGCGATCGATGCGTTCCTCCATCTCTCACGCTCCGACGCAGCCACTCCCGCGTTCCAGGCACAGTGCAAAGCAAGAGCGACAATCGCCATCCAACGGGCCGAAAAAATCAAAAAAGCTACCAAGAGACTCGGCGTGGGCACACCGCCTGTCAACCCCTTCGCTGCGGGTGCGCCGTCTGAGCTCCTGCCTCGCATGCTGTCGCTCACTATCGCCCAGATCGCCAAGCCTGTGTCCTTCGAAAGTCGTCGACAGTCAACGACATTCGTTATCCCTTATGGAACGAACGTGTTCCTTTGCCGCCCAATTCAACGTCTCCCTACTCGTGCGTATATCTTGACTTTTGACGTCACTCGTGATGACACTCTTTGGACACCAGCGATCCGAATGGTCAACCTGGCATCCCTCCGTCCAACAACACCTTCACAACCGTTACATGGAAAAAATACACCTGCGCGCCACAGCAACTTTCTACAACCTTGGCCCCTACTGATATAGATCAGAACATCATCAGCGACTGTTCGCTTTGTGCTTCCGTAGCTGTTTGCGTTCAACACCACCAGAGATTCAACTCGAGGGTATGCGTTTCCCTTCTTATCCTCCACTCCGCTGGTTATCGCGCTCCGAGTCCATATTTCAATCGCTACGTTTCCATCTTTGTTAAATGACTCTTCCACCTTCTCTGACACTGAGGATGGCGCATATACTAACCCTCGCCCTTCACCAAGTTGCTGTTCTCCTCACTAGTCCCCGGAAACCAGCCGGGCAGATATGATCTCAAAGTACATCTGAATGGCGATTGCAGACGAGTATGTATGCTACTTTATGTCAATGGACGACGACAGTGACAATACTCCTGAACTTGCCACGGCACGCGACAGATATGTGAGTGTCGATTGAATTGTTACTGAGGTGGAATCCTGATGTTCTATGTTTTACGTCGCATCCCCCCAATGTTTAACATTGAAATAATTTTATTTCCTCGTTCTCAATATCTTGCTCCTTACGTTACTCTGCTCTCATGATCGACATCCGAAGCTATTGACGATTCCCTCCCTTTCAATGACGCCGGACGACCAGTAGGAATCTCCTCGGGATCAAAAGCGGTCATGTGGCCGGCCTTGATCGAAAAAGCTGTATGTGGTGGTCGTATTCAATAACTCGCTGGCATTGACGTTTCCGTGCTAGTATATGAAGCTCATGGGGGGATATGATTTCCCTGGATCGTTAGTAGTGTTCCGCCGCTCTTCTTTCGTTTTCACTCAGTTGTATGACTTTGTTTATCGACAGCAATTCTTCTATTGATCTACGGCACGTCCACTGGTTTATCTCGCATATGTTTTGCAGAATTTAACGTCACCTGGCTTAGAGTCTTGACTGGATGGATACCTGAGCATGTCGAGCTACAAAGGTGCGACCTCCCACCATCCGTGGAGTTGCCGTTGCATGCTTTGGGAGGATAGTATCAACTCCCGGAGCCCGTTGCCTCTGCTTCCACGCTCATAATCCTCTGGCATTAATATCAGATTCGTAGCACTTCGTTTGAAAGGGAGAGGACCTGGGATAAGATAACAAACGCTTTTCGGAAAGGTGAGTTTACGATTACTTTATTCAGAGTGAATGTTCTTTGACCCATTTATACTGTAGGCCATTGCGTGCTCACCGTAGGCACCGACGCCAAGATACTATTGAAAATTCAAGGAGTCGGGTTGTTGCCTTCGCACGCTTACGCAGTCGTTGGTGAGTGGAGCAACGTTAACTATTGGCATGGAAACGCTATCTACAACGGCATGCTCATGCAATGTTAAATTTAGATATTCTAGGGACGAAGAACGAACGCTGGCTAACGCTGGTTAATTCGAGGGTTCCTGTGATTGATCCGCGTTTTCATGCTCAGCGCGCCAATGACCCGAGTCCGAGCAGCACGCGTGAGTATCGTTGTTGGGCCCCCACGATGCTGATTGAATTGCAATTGTAACCAGGCTTGCTGAATATTCGGTGGGATGATATATGCGCGGCCTTCGAGGGTATATATGTGTCCTGGGACCCGGCGCTCTTTTTGGGCTGTGCCACCCTTCACGAGTATGATCGTGCGTCATCTAGTAATACGGACACCGCTCACGCATCACAACTCAGGACATGGAAACCACCTAACGCGACCGATAGCGTACAAGGTATCCCATTGCCAATGTATGATCAATGATCAGCTAAAGGATGGTTGCCCTCTTCCAGCATCCGTGCGTCGCCTGCGTTTACTTTATGAATCCCACGATTCCCCTGCTGGAGGTGGCGACCCGCTAGACACGAGCAAAGATATCTGGATCCTTTTGACGCGACATTTCTCCAACACTCGCAAGGGAGCCGAGTACATCTCACTGACTGTGAATCACGATGATGACGACGATTGGAAATCCCTACGGTCAAAAACTGGGAATATAGAAGTGAAGGTAAATCGATCCTCGATTTTCTGCTAGCATCGTCGATATGATACCTTTCGTAGGGCAAGTATACTACTTCACCGCACGTACTGGTGAAAACAGATGTTGGAAAGGCGCTTCCGAGCTCGTCACCTACGCCGTCGGCTTTACCTGCATCCACCAAGGTTTCAGGAGCTATTTCGATTCTTGCAAGCTATGAGGGTCCTTTTGACGACGTTTGTTTCACTGTCAACGTCTTCAGTGGTGCAGACGTCAAAGTGTGGTGGGACGAGGACGCGGGCATAGGGGACTCGACTGGCCCTAGAAGCAGTGGTTTCAGTGCCCGAGTACATTTCGACTCTGATTGGCTATGTAAAGGATTGCTGATCTGTTTGACAGATCGACGGCATGTTCACCACCAAGAATGCGGGTGGGAACCACACTTATCCGACATACATGCTCAATCCGCAATGGCATCTTCGTATCCATGATGAGTACTCTGACTCGAATGGGAGAGGTTCGAATGCGCTGTTGTCATCTCTAAGGGGGTTCGTCGGGAGTTCAAGGACAGCGGGCACACGCGAGAGAAGCAGGCCTGGACAAAAGTCCGCTGTGGTGTTGAGCGCGCAGGGTCCTAGAGATGTGCCACTCAACGTGACCGCCGTCTGGTCGTCTGGCGAACGAATCGTCGAGTGCGTACTGGTAACCCGCTTCTACCTTGGATGCTTACGCTGCTACATTAGATTGGCTCAAAAGGAAGTAGTGACTTCGTCTGGTGCATATACGTGTGGTCGTGCAAGGGCCGCGGCAGACATGGCGCGTAAGTCGTGGTGTTATTTGCTCTATGGCTTTGAAGCTGAATAGAAATGCGAAAGCGGGCGACTACACTGTCATCCTTTCCGCGTTTGAACCTCAAGTACATCTCGGCTCATTCACTCTCAATGTAGAAAGCTCACATCGGTTCGACCTCTCGCCGATCCCACAGGAAGGGGCGGGGATGTATGCGAGGATCTCCAAGGGCGAGTGGTGAGCATTGATATCCTTCATCGATGACCAAGGGCAACCCTGATGTTTGTCAAGGGACCAACACACTGCCGCCGGAGCACCAAGTCACGGACGGTACCATTCGAACCCGATATACGAAGTCCAGCTTCCGTCTAGTACAGAACTCGGGTGAGCCTATGATCGACCCTGCTCCTTGCCGAACGACTAACATTGCCCCGCGTCGCAGTGCTCGCCTACAGCTCACATCAGCTGCACGCACCGTTCCGCTCAACCTCTCCCTGTTTCGTGCACCGTCCTCCACAAACACGCCCACGCTGAGTCGACCACTGGCTTCGTCGGGTCCTTATAGCGACGCCTTGTCTGGAGTGAGCATTCCAACACGTATGCTGGGCCCAGGCAGATATTGGCTCGTGCCGTCGACGTTTGCGGCGGGAGTGCGCGCTTCGTTTCGATTGGTGGTGTATTGCTCCGATGCAGGCTGCGTCGTCTCCAGACGGGGCAGCTCCGTAAGCTCGTAGTTGCATGGACACTACATACATTCACATGACAGCGCTACTGTATCATATTGGTATTTCTTGGGACTCAACTTCATCTATCGTCTGCGATGGCGGTCGATGATCGACATGTGCATGCGAGCCTGGCGTGTCGTCCAAACTGAGCGTCTCAGAGGGATGAGCAAAAGGCGAGAGGAGAAAATCATTGACGCGCTTGAGCGTCGTGCGAGACGGGTTCGCCTGGGGGCAGCTGGCAATGATCCACTGAAGGCGTGTCTTGAGCACGTCCTTGGCTGCACCAGGTCGTGTTAGCGTCAGAATATCCTTGTTTGCGGGGGGAGGTCTCGTACTAAGGTCCTCGCTGGCGGTGGCGCGTGCACACAGCGATCCGTCTGGGCGAAAGCACAGCGCGAGGGCAGCGACGGCCACAGCGACGCTCACATCCGTCCCTGTGGGGCAGGCGATACAGACTGTAGTGATCCGCGCGTCCTGGAGATGCCGCCATACGAACGGGATTGCGCGCGGGAGGACGCCGGCGCGAAAGTGGTGCTGCCCGCGCTTGCCCCCGGGGGTCTGTATGACGAGCGTCCTCGCGTCGCCGTCCTCGTCGCTGGCGTCGTGCCGGGCCGAAGCTGAGGTGAGGAGGAGAAAGGCGGTGTCGGGGTGTGCGTGGACGAGGTGGGGACGTCGGAGTGGGGCGAGGGTGCTGATCGCGATGCGCCCTGAGACGTGTCGGATCGGCGCGCCGGGCGGAGACGGGTCGGAGTCCGAGGCGACGTCAGTGTCGTCGTCAGACGACGCTTGTACGAGCGCCTGGACGAGATCGGGGAGTGCAGCAGCTTGCGTGGACAAGATGTCCTCGCGGTGTTTCCAGAACAAGGTCGGGGTGAGGCCCTGAGAAGGGGGTGAGGACATGGGATGGAGGATCGGTGCAGGTACGGACCATGCCCCAGAGTTCGTGGTCGTCCCCGGATCCTTGGATGTAGGCAAACCCGGCGGCGCGGCGTTCGACGCCATCGAGAACTTGTTTGGATGCCGATATGCATAGGATGGGGTAGAACGGACGGTCTTGCGGTGCGGTAAATGTGGGAAAGACGGATGTAGCGGGGGTGATCCAGATCGGACGCAGTGGCCGATCGAGTTCCGGGAGTGCGTAGGCGGATGTCTAGGGAAGATAAGCGGGGTGAGCACACGCAGGGACCGGGGTAGGGTTACCGCAAGCTGGGAAGCCCAAGCGTCGAGTCTGTCCTCGATCTGGCTGTGTTCCTGAGGACTAACGCTTCCCGGTGGGGTGTACAGCGCGGTATCCCAGGTACGTGTTTCGTGTGTTCGTGTGAGGATCGCGCGATTGATTACGGAGCACCATATCGGGACTGTTTTGGAGAGGGCATCTGGGATGCGTTTGCCGGCTCTGGTGGAATCCACGAGGAGGAGACTGCGACGGGGTGAATCAGGGGCCGTGTCAGGATGGAATGGCGAGCTTACCCGGCGTGTTTGGTGATCAGGGGGAGGATGTGCAGATTAGGTCTGCGTAGATTGAAGCTCCAGTTGTTTGTGTGTCCGTCGGTGGACTTGAAGTAGGCGCGTTCGGTGGACGACTGGTGCGATATCGGAGTGTCTGTGTGTACGGATGGAAGGGACTCACGTCGGTGTACCACGCGCCGCATCGCATGTTGGCTGATTCGCGTGAGCAGGGTGGCTAGTGTTGGTACGACTAGACTTACGGATGAGTGGTAGATCTGCATAGTGTTGGCGCACTTGATCCACGAACGTCGCATCTTCCGCGATGGAGTGTACGCGATTGAAGATGGCCTGAGATTCGCGTCTGAGTTGTGTGAACGCGGACGGCATGAAACACGTAAAACTCAAACTTGTTTCTTCAATTGACCCATGGCGGTCACCTTTCGCCTGTTTCTCTCCTTCTTGGTCTTTCTTTTCATTCACAGAGTCTCTGCTGCTCATCAGCTCGCAGTGAAGGACCCGAACGTCATCTTCAACGTCAACGACAATGGCACCACCATCGTGTACAGTCCCATCACCGGCCAGCAGATCCCTCAAGGTCTCGCCTCGGACGGCAGTGGCTCTGGTTTTTCAGCCAGTGCCGTCCTCTGGATTGTCTTTGCCTTCCTTGTCGGTGCACCCCTGCTCTTCGCTGGCTTCCGTGGTCGGTGTGCAACGCTCGGTACTGCTATCGGTCTGGCAGCCGCGCTCGCCTGTAAGCATCCTTGTTCGTGTCCCTCTTCGACACTCACTTTTCATAGCTTGGTCTGTCGTCGTCAACGCCCTGGACGACGTCGGCGTCTCCGACGTCATTCTAACTGTCTCCATCCTCGTGTTATTCATCTTGGGTTTCGCTCTGGGCTCGCTGGACATGTCCCGTATCCTCGCCATCCTCGTCCTTGGCAGTATCGGTGGTCTCGCCATCGGCATCCGTATCGTCTTGCTGCGGAGCGGACTCCTTATTTCCAGTCCGAGTGCCTTTTTCGTCAACTGGCTCATCATAGGCATTTGTGGTATTGCTGGCAGTATCCTCGTCCTGTGGAAGCAAAGATATGGAATAGTATGCCGTCTCGTTAAACCGTCTTGGACGCGTGCTGACGTTGTTGATTGAACAGCTCGGTGGATGTGCCTCCGCTGGCTCGTTTTTATGTGCCCTTGGATTCGACCTCGTTATTAACCAACAATCTGGTATGAGCCGAGGGCTTCGTTACCTCATGGACAGGAATCGCTTTCATGCTTTGGTGGGTTTTGGTTGACCCCTGCGATGACACGTCACTCATTGGCGGTCGTCATGCAGGACAACGTGACCAACGGATATTCACCACCTACGACGACAGTGATCATTATCGCAGTCTCCTTGGGCGTGACGTACGTCATCTCCCAACGTGTCTGGCACCAAGTGACATTTCTTTCTGTAGTCCTGCTTTCGCATTTGCACAATGGAAGGCATTCAAGCACCCGTTTTTTGGAACTAAGCAAGACACCCTCGTTGGATCTCTTTGGGACTCCCAAGAGTCGGCACAAGACGAGGAATCGGCATCAGTGCCGGAGGATATGCTGGACACGCCGACGACTGAGATGCCGCTGTCCCAGCCATCGTCATCTAATAATGCCCAGGAAGGCAGGTCGAGCTAGGATATTAATCACTCTCTTTTCCATTGCCATCAAACGATCATCGCACTTGGTTTCGTATAGAGACCGATCGGGAGGCATTTATTACGCCCTCGAACATTTAGTTTTTGGTAAAGCCATTCTAATACCCTGACGCTTTCGTGCTTTTTCTGCTCCATGTCACGTTCGACACACGCACGTTTACTTAGACTTACATCATGCACATAGATCGCGCAATACAGTACCACGTTCTTCAGGTCATAAACGGACAAAGAGCGGTTGGTGCTAGTCCAAATACGGTAATTCACATGTCTAAATCCGCTGACGGATTTGGCAATCAGACTGAACGTCGAAATCATGAGGGTCCAGGCCCTGGACCAAGTCATAATAACACTCTAGCTCGGATGAGCAAGGCGCCTATCAGATCATATAATCGGCTTCATTCCTCGCCTCTCACCATTCCTTGTTGCACCCCGTCTAACGGTCCATGGCACGAAACGGCGACAAGAAGCCAGTTGGGTTTGCGACCCACATCACCGCAGGTGGGATTGCAGGCGCCATGGAAGCGGTACGTCCCCCCTCTAGACCGCAATGGTCTGGTCCTCAACCCCGCCAGTTATGTTGTCAACCGCTCGACACCATCAAAGTACGCATGCAGCTCTCTAATGCGAGCACTGCGGCCGGTGTACGTGACCCATCTCCATTTCGGCATGCCGGACTCCTTGCTGAGTGTGTGGCGTGTTAGACGAAGCCGCGCGGTGTCATCGCGACGGCCATCCGAATTGTGCAGCGCGAGACGCCACTGGCGCTGTACAAGGGGCTTGGTGCGGTCCTATCCGGCATCGTCCCCAAGATGGCCATCCGCTTCGCAAGCTTCGAGACGTACAAGGGCTGGTTGGCAGACAAGACCACCGGGAAGACGAGCGTTGGGAATATCTTCGTTGGTGCGTCGCGCATGGTTGACGGTAGCGCGCGCGGGGTCTCATGTCTATTTCGATCCAGCCGGTCTAGGGGCTGGTACGAGCGAGGCCATCGCCGTGGTCTGTCCCATGGAGGTGGTCAAGATCAGACTGCAGGCGCAGCAACATTCGCTCGTCGACCCGCTCGAGACGCCACGGTATCGTAATGCCGCGCATGCGGTGTACACGATCATCCGCGAGGAAGGCGCCTCGGCGTTATACAGAGGGGTCACGCTGACGGCACTCCGCCAAGCGACGAACCAGGGTGAGCGCTGTAGAGGGTCTGATGGCATTCGCTGGCTAAACCCTGCTATCAGGCGTGAACTTTACCGCATACCAGGAACTGAAGATAGTGGCGCATAAGTACCAGCCTGAACTCGTTGACCTGCCGTCGTACCAGCACATGATGATCGGACTGATATCCGGTGCCATGGGGCCGTTCTCGAACGCGCCGATTGACACTATCAAGACACGTAAGTGGTGGAGAGACACGACAGAGTGGGACTGATGTTTGTGATAAGGACTGCAAAAGACGACGTGGGAGTCGGGCATGACCGCGTTTCAGCGGATATCGGTCGTTGCAAAGGACATGTGGTGCAGAGAAGGTGCCAGGTCGTTTTACAAGGGGATCACTCCGCGAGTGCTCCGGGTCGCGCCGGGACAGGCGATCGTGTTTGCTGTGTATGAGCGGGTAAGGACGATCATTGAGGAAATCAGCGTGTTACCTTCAGATGATCATTATACTGAGTGACATTAGGTGCTTACTCGTAGTGCTACGTGACAATGTGACAAGTGTGACCGATGCTGAGATATGACATTCCCACGGACGATAAACATCGGTACACAGCGAGCTGGGTGGTGTTGGTCCTTCTTTCTTTCATCCGGCGCGTTTTGCTCCAACTTTTATTTCCTCGACGCGTCTCTGTTCGTGCGCGATGTCCTCTTGGAGTCCTCAGCCAGCCGGTTTGCAGGAAATCCTGCAGACCTTACGCGATTCTACTGACACCCAAAACAAAGTTCAGAAAGCCATCACTCTTGTACGACCTAGCCCTGCCATCCCTGTCTCGATCTCCCCGTGTTCACCCTAGTTCTATATAGAAACTCAGCAACTTCACGCGTGTACCAGACTACATTGCATATCTCGCCCATATCTTGGCTGCCCTCCCACAGGAGGAGGACCAGATTCGGACAATTGCTGGCTACCTCCTCAAGAATAACGCCCACCTCATCCTCAAAGCGACCCCAGAAGTCGCAGAGTATGCTAAAGCGGCCGTGCTCTCTGCCTTCAGCAACCAATCTGCCTTGGTCCGCACCGCAGCTGGTCAAGACATCGTCTCTTTTCTAGGGGTCTTGGAGCCTAGAAATTGGCCTGATTGTCTCGAACAACTCGTGGCCATGCTGGATGATCCAAATCGTCAAGAGGTGAGCATACAGTTGATTCAAACGTGTGCCACCCGCCTCCACGCTGTGACCTTGCCGACGTATCATCGCGTGACACAATGCACTTGGCGCTGCGTCGTTTGTTCGGGCTCGTCCCCCACCCTATTTGGCGGATTTACGGGATCTCACTGCCGTCATATACGTCCGTCGCGCGCTTCCTTGTCCGAAGTTGCGGGACTTCTTCATTTTATCCATGCCTTCCATTCATCTTGTGACTCATCGCCGAAATCGCGTACTGAACTCTGGCTCTAGGCCGCTTTTAGTGTTTTCGAAAAAGCCTGCGAGGATTTCCCCCGGAAACTGGACATTGAGATCAACGGCACTCGTCCGCTGGACTTCATGATCCCCAAGTTTCTCGTGCTTTCAGAGCACCCATCGCCCAAAATGCGCTCGCACGCCGTCGCCTGCTTATCTTATTTCGTCCCGATCAGCTCTCAGTCACTCTTTGCACACATCGATGCGTTCATCGCATGCCTATTTAAGCGCGCATCGGACGACGATCCTTCTGTTCGCCGCCATGTGTGTCAAGCTCTCGTACTCCTCCTCGCTGCTCGCCCCGAGAAGCTTATACCTGAAATGGCCAACGTCGCAGAGTATATGCTGTACTCGACCAAGGACAAGAACGAGAGCGTCGCATTGGAGGCTTGTGAATTCTGGTTGACTTTTGCCGAGGACCCCGAACTCGCACCGTTCTTGCATCCCCTCCTTGGCCGTGTAGCGCCTGTCCTCCTTGATTGCATGGTTTATGGCGAAGACGATCTACTTTGGCTTGAAGGCGATGCGGAAGACACCACCGTTCCGGACAAGGAGACCGATATAAAACCACGTCATTATGGCGGGAAATCCCACGGTCTGGAGCGCGAGGGTGCAGAGACGGCGGATGAGGCAGCCAAGCGCGGCGCATATGGTCAAGAAACGTTGGACGATGATGAGGACGACTATGACCTGGACGAGGAGTTTGCCGATGAAATGTCTACGGAGTGGAATCTTCGGAAGTGTGCTGCTGCTGCCTTGGATGTACTGGCTGTGCGATTTGGTGCCGATTTGATGAACGTTCTTCTTGCCCCCTTGAAAGACAAGCTATGGAGTACGGAATGGCTACAAAGAGAGAGTGCGATATTAGCTTTGGGTGCTATGGCGGAAGGTGAGCTCGCGCGACGCTCTTCGGGTGGTTTAAAAGCTGACGAAACGACGAGGTTGTATTGATTTCATCGAGGAACACTTGAAGGTCCTTATTCCGTACTTACTCAACACGTTGAACGATCCCAAGGTACGTTGCACAGTGCAAAGGTGTGATTGATATCTGATACTCTTTCTTCGTAGCCACTTGTTCGTTCCATCACCTGTTGGACGCTAGGTCGTTATGCAAGCTGGTGCACACAGCCAATATCGGAAGATCACAAGAACCGATACTTTATTCCCACAATGGAAGGTGTACGTATAGATTCACAGACCATTCTCCATTAGTTCAATGATGCCTTGACCAGCTTCTTCGGATGGTTTTGGACGACAACAAACGGGTGCAAGAAGCTGGGTGCAGTGCGTTTGCAACGCTCGAAGAAGACGCCGGCTCAGAACTTTGCCCTTATCTCGAGCCGGTCCTGCGTAACTTGGTCTTCGCGTTCCAAAAGTACCAACACAAGAACATGCTCATTCTCTACGACGCAATTGGTACCCTCGCAGATGCTGTAGGACGGGCATTGTCGAACTCCCAGTATGTCGAGATATTGATGCCTCCGCTCACTGGTCGATGGAATAAACTACAAGACGATGACGAAGATCTGATCCCTTTGCTCGAGGTCACAGTTTCCTTGATTGATCTGGCTGGTGCTCACACATATTGCAGTGTCTCTCTTCAGTTGCCATTGCTATGGGACCTGGATTCGCACCATACGCCCCTCTTATTTTCCAGCGATGTGTCAATCTCGTCCATCGATCGCTCCTACAATACCAAGCGTACCAGCAAAATCCTGATTTGGACGAGCCGGACAAGTCTTTCCTCGTCGTATCGTTAGATCTGCTATCGGGCCTCGCGCAGGGCTTGGGTGTCGCTCTCGAACTTGTTATCTCACAGACACAACCTAACCTTCTCACGCTACTCACTGTTTGTCTGAAGCATCCACAAGCACCCGTGCGTCAGTCGGCCTATGCGCTTGTTGGCGATTTGGCGATGGGGTGCTTTGCTCTTTTGCGGCCCCATCTTTCTGCGATTATGGTAGAGCTCATCCAGCAGCTCGACCCTGAGCCAAAGGTGGAGTTTGTCAGCGCCTGCAACAATGCCGCATGGTCCGTCGGTGAAGTGGCTCTGCGCTACGGAAGAGGCAAGGTTTTCAAGGGCCATACCTGTTTACGTCTTGCTAATTCCGCTGCTTCTGTAGACGACCCTGAGTTCCAACAATGGGTCAATCCGTTGATCGCTCGTCTCATTCCCATTTTGCTACACCCCAAGGCACCCCGTAGCCTTCACGAAAATGCCGCCGTGTCGATCGGCCGGATCGGCCTCATGCATCCGGTTCTCGTTGCGCCCCACCTTCCCGAGTTTGCTCAAGCTTGGTGTCAGGCATTGTACGAGATCCGCGACAACGAAGAAAAAGATTCCGCTTTCCGTGGTCTCTGCACCCTTGTGCAGACGAATCCCGCTGGTATTGCCAAGGTCTGTTGATCTTGATCTGCTGTAGGTGAACACAAGCACTGATGGTAATCCCCTACTCGCAGAGCCTGTTGTGGTTCTGCAATGCCATCGTCCGGTGGAACAACCCTTCGCCGGAGCTCAACGCCATGTTCCAGCAACTGCTGACAGGATTCCGGAACCACGACGTGGCAGGGTGGCAGGCACAAGTGGTGACGTTTCCTCCGGCCATCCAAGACAGACTCGCGACGCGATACGGGGTATAAACGGGTCGTCCCATCATTTTTCCGCTTTCGACATCTTTACGATCTCATCCACGACCCCTCGTACACCGCGCCCGTGTACTCAGCGTACTATGACCTGCACGACCTCCCTGTAGTTCGCGTCCTGTGTGTCCACCATTTGTGCCGACCATCGATTGGATCTGTTGTCTGCCACTTTGCCCTTTTTTTTTTTTTTCGTCCGACTTCTCTTCTAGTATTAGTAGCACACGTGTCCGCCGTTCGTTCAGTTCCGGTTCGTGCGTTGTCTCCACACATCTGTAGTAGTTAGTAGTCGTAGTTACCAACCCTCGGTTACCGAACGCCTAGTTTGTTCGAACGTACGTACATACATACCTGTCCCTCCATTCCTATCCCCTCCCTCGATGTGTCTCTTGCTTCGGGTAGAAGCTGTGTCCTCACTCTCCTCAAAAAAAACCCTTGTTCGTTTCGACACCAACACGCACATTTTTGTAGTAGATAGCAGTAGATACATTTTTCTTTCTTTCTTTCGAGCAACGCACCGACACTTGGATAGTCATCGACTCTCTGCGCGCCTGCTTGTCGTCGACGTCATGTTGGCATCGAGCTTGTGATAAAACAAAACGAATAAAATAAAAAGAACCCTCCTTGATAGTGCGACGCATACATGCGCTGTCTAGAACCGCCTCCGCGACGCATACGCCGACCGTCGCTCAAAGTCTAGCAACCCGCCAAACCCGCCCGTGCCGCCGTGTCGCCCACGCAGTTGGTACGTCTTGTAACCATACAGCGCGCCAACGCACACGCCGACGAACAGGAGGAGCTTGGCAAGGAAGCCAAGCCACGACGAGCCGTGCGTCGTCCCGTCAGCATGCCGACGGCCGCTCAGGACGCCACTCGAGAGTTTGTTGAGCGGCTTGTCACCGGATGAGAAGATGGCCGAGTGGGTCGTGATCGAGATGACGCTGGGTGGCGGTGAGCGAGCGCTCACGTACACGGGAGAGGCGAGGAGACGTACTCGTGTGCGTCAAAGACTTCGCCCGTCAGTGCGGACACGCCGAGGTAAAACGTCGAGGGCAGACGGATGTTTTCGATCTGGAAGCAGTCGGTCCATTCGTCCCCTATGATGCGCGACGTGAGTCGCTGATGGATCGTTCCGAAACTATGGACCTATCACGTACAGGCTCTGTAGTGGACTTTGACCTGCGCAACGGCGTCAGTGTGAGCTGTGCACGCCAACCTAGGCGCGACTTACATCGAGATACGTGTCCTTGATATACGTCAGCCGCAACTTGGTCACCGAGTTCGTACGCCGAATGTTTGCCTGTCCGTCCCATCAAGATGTCATATCGGTTCCTGTGAGAAGGCCACGTACCGAGCACGAGCCTATATTGTTTGCGTCGCCGTCATTCTCGTGATCATACGCCGTCTTGCCGTCGCCAAGCATGGCCACGATCCGAGGGAACCCAAACGGATGCCGTGCATTGGCATACCTAACCCGCCAGCGCGTCAACGGACGCACGTCCGATCTCAGGGTGGGGCCACTCACGTATCGATAAAGATCCCCAAGCCCTCGAACATGTCTGCACACACACGACGATGACGTAGGCGGTTTAGAGGAGAGGAGCAATCGAACCTTTGTTCCCGAATACGGGCCCGGGTTGGGTCCGTTCGCTCGTAAGCCAGAACGCCATGCCGTCGCCGTACAAATGGCTCGACGCGCCCGAAACCTGCGCGCGCGGGGGACACGTCAGCGGGTGCGGTCCGACGCACCAAGGAGACACACGGTACCTTGAACTCGATCTCGACGACGAAATTGGTCGAGGTCAGCGGGAGACGGGACCAGAGCCATCCCTGGCACACGACGGACGTCAGCGCGTCGACACGTGGAGTGGGACCCGGAGGGCGCACGTACCATTTGGGACGGCGCGGCGCGCGTGAGGCGGATGTGTTTATTGGTGTTCTGGTGGCCAGGGGTCAGTTAGTCGGCCAGAGGGCCACACGAGCACGGTTACGCACGATGTAAGCGTCCGCGCCAAAGTCCCACCACCTGGCACGGGACATCAAGGACGACCTGAGCGACGCAGAGTCTTGAACGGGCGCACACATACCGGTTTTGGAGGTCTTCGTCTATATAGGGCGGATGTATCGAGTGGGTGCGGAGTTGGATGGTCTGCGAACGTGAGGGACGGGGTCGGTGTGGTGACCGAGACACTCACCCGCTCGATGGTTCTGTTCGCGACCTTGGCATCGACGGCGGCATAGACGACGTGAAGGAAGGAGAGAACGAAGAGCGCAGCCAAGGTCCGCGCCGACGACATTGATGTAGTAAAGAAAGAGTTTTACAAGATGCGATTCCCACACTTGTCGCTCGTACTATTGTAGACTAGGACAGAGGACTACTCGACATCTATCACGTCCTGTATCAAGCAAAGACCCTCACGCTGGTAGCTCAAACTTTTGTCCTTGCAGTACTCTGGACACGCCATGAGCTCGAGTGGGTCAAGGGGATCGAGCTCGAGACGCACTTTGTGACATAAACGTAAAAGAAGTCGAGGTACAGCCCCGTCTGCACGAGTCCAGCTACGACTGCGATGGGATCTACCACCTCTTCGGTAAAGTATCTATCGAAACACGCCCCAAACGCACGGCATGAGCACCTCTTTCGCGTGTTCGGATGAACGTGTACACACCTATATATCCAGTTGGGGATGTAGAGTGCCCTGTAAATACCGAGCGCGGCGAGATAGTGCGTCGTGATCATCTCGGCCTCGCCTGTCCGCTGGAGCATGAACAACTGCGGGAAAATAGCGACCGCTTCGAGATATATGGAAAACGTCCACAATATCTCCATCACAGTGAAGCGGTAATTGAATATGAGCGCAAGCACGAAACAGGGCCCAAGCAGGTACTCGATCTTGAACGTGTCAATCGAAGGGTCGTGCGTGGGGCTGGCATGCTCGTCAGCTGGGTTTAGGGCAGTGACGCATGTGTGTGACTGACCGGAAACGGTATTTCATGAGATAGAGGGTGTAACAACTGCTGGCGATGAAGAATATCTTCATGACGAAGTTGTATAGCGAGATCCAGTGAGCGAAGAGGTCGATGTAGCGCGTGACGAAGACGAGGACGTAGAGCGCCTGGGTCTTAAACGAGATGCCTGCCGAGCAACGTCAGCACGACGCTCCACTGACCCGCCCAGACATACCTCTGCACGACCTCGTCGTCTGCACCTTGTGCACGAGGATGAATATAGATGCCAGGTGGGACAAATCCCCTGTTCAGAGCAAGTCAGCACGGCGAGCAGACCAGGACGACCGCGCACGGACCCAGCAAGCGGAATAAGTTCATGGCCATGGTCAACGTCGCTCCCGCGCAGAAAACCGACGTGTCCAAAATCCGGGTATGGATGATGTAAGACATTCACACGCTCTTCCCTCTTCCCCTCCCAAAAGGTGCGTCTCTCTTCGACGTTGCCCGCGACGATGTGCTAGTAAAAGGGTCGACCTCGTCCGTGCCCATGCCGCCCACGAACCCATACAAAGTGTCTGATGCCCGATGCACAGTCAAGATCACGCTGTCGCGTTGTTAAGGCCAGACCGACATGTCACGGCTCTCAATTGACTGGCGTGGCTTCGAGCACCAGAGCCCGCTGGCAAAGGCAGAGCCATCAGTTTTACGCGTTCACTAGCCGAGCTCGTGCAGACTAGATCTCCTCTGCAACGGGCGGTCTCTAGACGTGGTTCCGTTACAAACGCTACAGTGTGCCGTAGGACGGCAGCGCATGCCAAAAGCGTCCACGCAAAAGGACACCGCGTCCAGGGCGTGTGGTTGTGTGCGTATACATGCAGGAGCGTGTCCAGCTGGGCTGCGGTCGAGGACATGAGATCATACTGGCTGCTTGTGCAGCTCTGAGCTTTTCATGTCTTCTCGTTGCGCATATATGCAGTGCTGACTGGGTTTCATGTCGCAGATGTCCACCATTCTGCTACAGTTTGCGTGTTGGAGTTACCTGCCAGACTTTGCCACTCGTCAAGCACTTGCTATCATCCACCATCTGTCGCAGAGAGTATTCCAAATACCACCGCCACCGCCACGATCACCCGTTTATATTCGCCACTATCGATACACGTATGCTGCCGTGGTGCTCTGCTATCTCGTGTACAACTTTATCGATGCTTCGATTGGACTCCCCAAAAACTTTTATGAACTCCTTGCGGTCAGCCCGCGGTCGGACGATGCCGCACTCAAGGCGGCATTTAGAGCATTTGCAAGAAAGAATCATCCAGATCGGATAGGACCGGAAGGGGAAGCGCGTTTCATCGAGGTGCGGGATGCATTCGAGGCATTGAAAGACCCAGTTGTCCGGTTTGCATATGATAGGTGAGTGGAGTGCTACAATATCATGTTGTGTTGTGATTGTATTTCAAGGTTTGGGCCAGATGTGCTGCGCTGGCAGGACTGTGCGACGATGAAGGAGTACCTGAGGCAGGGACTGCTGAATTCGTTGCCACGCCATATCATGACCGGAATAGCACTTTTTTTGTTGTCTGTTGTGGGCAAGCCGAGTCCGATTGCAGCTGTGTGTATTTATTCGTTCACATGAGACCAATCTGATAGTGGTATACAGTGGCGGTATCTGCTGTTCATAGGGTTGTTCGCGCTTGAGCTGAACCTGATGGTCGCTCCTTCGTCCACACGGTCCGGGGTTTCAGGGTATGCATTCGTTGACCAGGTGCGGTCGCGATTGTCGCTGTTCGAGAGCGTGTTTCCGCAGCGGGTAGCATATCAGCACGTTCTGTTTCTGCACCAGGTGTTCTGGTTCATGTCGGTTGCGGTGTCGAGGGTGGCACCCGTGTTGTTTGCGGGCATGATGCAGGCGGATGCGGAGACGGAGGCGAGTGTCGTGCGAGCGATGGGGGGAAGGATGGGAGAGGTAGTCAAGGGCGTCGAGCGCGAAGGTGAGTGAGGGGGTGTCTGGGAGATGGGTCGCTGGCTGATCCGGTGATAGTCTGGCTGATGCTACAGGGTGAGCAAGAGGCGGCTGGTAAGGACGAGTTTCGGATGGAAGTGGTGATGCGGGAGATGGAGGAGATGGTGGTAGAGAACAAGCTGAAGAGCGAAGAGGGTCCGATGCGGAGTGCATGGGAGAGGGCAGTCGCACGCCAAAAGGGGTTCCGTGCACGGGCCAAGTCTTTGTCAGCAATGACAAATTAGAAGGTCATGCGGATGCCTTGAGGAAGGGGTGCCGTCCACGCTGATTGGCTCGTGGGTCGCCGTCTTCGATCTTATCTCCAGATCTATTGTATATTTCCCGATATGGCTGTTTGTCACATGTGCCCAGGGTAATTCATTGTGAAGGTATTTCAGTCCAGCCTAGTTCATTGCTGCCCTGCATGGCTGAGCCTTCCACTTCCCGTCATACCAGAGAGAGGAGAATCAACAAGGACGGTGCAGCTTTTCTTGCAAGCGCGTCTCTCTCTCTCTCCTCGCGTATCTGCCCTCATCTCTCAATTTTAGATTATGCTCGCACCACCAATGCTTACCCACAAAAACACGAAAAAGAGGTCGTCCTCGCCCGTCTGTGCGAGATCCCCGGTAACGAGTCGTGTAACATCCAAAATCTCTCCAACTGGTTCACTCGCTTTCGCACTTCGCCTGGTCTGTCACAGCCCCTTTCATGCACTCCACCACTTACCCCTCTGCAGGCAATATCTCTCGGCCACCCGATGAAGAAAGTATTCGTGAGTCCACACATGCATGCGTCGCGTCACTCACCAAAACGCGTCTGTTGGCAGTGTTCCCGAAATTCGACCCGTGTCAGCGCCGACGGCTCCGTGCTCTGTGCAAAAAACGGACGGCTCCGTCGGATGGAATGATCGATGTTTGGGCACAGAGTCTCAAAGCGAACAAGGAAGAGATCTTGATGTACCTGCGGTATCAGCGAACCAAGGAAAAGGACGACGCGGTCCGTGCCATCACGCCGGACTCGCCAGAAATTCCGCTCCAGCAACTCGTGGACAGCCCGAGCGTGTCTCCCACTTTATCTGAATTCCCACGACCCCATTTGCCAACTCCGGCAAAGTCCCCTTCCACATCCCCCCAAACAAGAGTGCCGTCATTGCCACCGATAACCGTCAAGGTTGAAGATCCAAAACAGTGCTTGTCGCCCCTGGATAGCCCTTCGACCTTGTTCAGTCCGAGGCTGGCAAGAATGGTCCAACCCTGCGAGCCCCGGTCCGTCCTCGACGGTCTCCCTCCATTGTCAAGAATACAGCTCCAGGTACGTTCACTGAACATAGCTCATCCACGCGCATTGATCCATCCCCACAGACGACAACATTCCCCATGTCACCCACCTCTCCGGTACGCCGGCGAGATTCAACCAAGGCATTGGAAGCGAGCATCAGAGAAAGCCTCGCAACGCCAAGCGAACCGCCGCCCAGGTCGCCAGACGAATTTGCAGCAAGGTTTGCAAGCATGGAAAGCATGATTCAAGATTTCATGAGCAAGTACGAGGATGGTCAACTCGCGGGACTCGGCTGGGACTCGAGT
Organism: Tylopilus intermedius; assembly: GCA_038091255.1. Lineage (NCBI taxonomy): Eukaryota > Fungi > Basidiomycota > Agaricomycetes > Boletales > Boletaceae > Tylopilus > Tylopilus intermedius. Next base: position 2,877 of record JBBPOD010000195.1, on the reverse strand, counting down.
GCGTCGCGCCTTGCTCTGATGTATGATGTGCTCACCGTCTGTCTAGGGGCCTCGTCGTGATCGTGTCTGCGACGTCGCTGCTTTGCTAGTTCATACAGTACTGTATTTTTAGATGTCTGTAGTGAATATCTATACAAGTATAATGCGACACAGTACAAGGTTGCCATCTGATCTGTCGGAATTCGGGTTTTGCCGATCGAAGTGGTGACAATGGACGGAAGCAAATTCGCCAGACTGTATGACGTTCTTCATCCACCATGACTGACATGACCGACGACTACCAGAAAAAAGCACCAGATACCCAACAAATACCACTGAGCGCCCTCTCAGAATACCACAGAGGCTCGATATCGACCGTCAGGACGTCCCTGACAGAGTCGAGCACCCAGGACATCGATGAGCCGCTCATTCCACTCCCGAGAGCGCGCCCGAGAGCAACCTATAAGCTCGCCGACTTTATCATACAGAGGACCTTGGGCACTGGGAGTTTCGGCCGCGTGCATCTCGGTCCGTTCTTTGTTTCGTGCCGTCCCTTGTATACTCATCGTATATAGTGCGCAGTAAGCACAACCTTCGCTTTTACGCGATCAAGGTCTTGAGCAAAGACAAGATCGTCAAGACAAAGCAGGTCGAACATACCAACAACGAAAAGACGATCCTCGAGGCTATCCAACATCCTTTCATCATCAACCTCTGGGGCGCGTTTCAAGATGACTCCAATCTGTACATGGTCATGGACTATGTGCCCGGAGGGGAGCTCTTTACCCTCTTGAGGCGGTCGAATGTCGGTCTCGTTTCGTCCTCTCTGTCCCGTGTTGACGTGGTTGGTAGAGGTTCCCTGATCCTGTGGCCAAGTTTTATGCGGCAGAGGTTGCCCTTGCCCTCAATCATTTGCATTCGCTCGACATCATATACCGTGACCTCAAACCCGAGAATATTTTGCTCAACCACGACGGTCATATCAAAATAGCCGACTTTGGTTTCTCCAAACGTTGTTCATACGTGACGTGGACATTGTGCGGAACACCCGATTACCTCGCGCCAGAGGTGTGTGTTGCATGCGGTCCCTTGTTCACGCACTTATTTGGCACGTGTGTAGATTGTCGGGCAGCAACGGTATAACAAGAGCGTGGATTGGTACGCGTTGGGTGTGCTCATTTTCGAGATGCTGTCTGGTCTCCCTCCATACCATCAACCAGAGCAAAATACGGTCGCCTTGTACGAAAAGATCTCGCGCGGACCAACGTTCATACGGTGGCCGCCTTTCCAGGCGAATGCCACGGACCTCATTCTAAAACTGATGGAAGGCGACCCCTCGCGGCGGTACGGCAACTTGCGGCACGGTGCTGGAGACGTGTTTGCGCACCCCTGGTTCTCGGAAGTGGACTGGGTAAAGTTGAGGAATAGAGAGATTTCTGCGCCATACCTGCCCAAGATCAGCGGGGACGGCGATGCGAGCGCGTGTGTACCGTCTGACATGGGTGTGTGTTGACGCTGACGGGCCTGTCAGGTTCGAACGATACCCAGAGGACAACGCGGCCCTAATGTACGGTCGACCTGCGCCGGATCCGTGGGGGAGCTTCTTCCCTCAGTTTGAGTATACCGCTGTGCATTAGTACTAGTCAGATACCCTTACCATGTCGTTGTTTGTCCGGGACAAACAGGAATCATCATGTCGCAAAAATATGGTCGACCGACCGAGCATTGTTCCACGACGTCCAACACGCTACCTCGTCGACCTGCTCGACATCGCCGACGACGACGACGACGATAACACCTCGACCTCGTCTAAAAATCTTGAAAAACCGTACAGGATCCGTAGAGATCGCCTTTTTTCCCGTCCCTGAGGAGCTCGGCTGCGCATCACTGTCGTCAAGCACCGACCTCGCCAGCGCGTGCACGTTCCCCGCCCGGCGATTGTCTCATTGGCACGGTCGAACCCCATGGCCAAGAAGCACCCCAGGGCGGCAACCAGAAGCACGGCCACGGGCAACGCCGGCGTGTCCGAAGACCAGGTGGCGCGCCAGCGTACGCAGCTTCTCGCAGAGAGGCAGGCAGAGCTCGATGACGTGCTCGACAAGCATGACGACATGGTGCGTGTCCCCTGCCCTGTCTCGTGGCGGACGCCCCGCTCAGACGTGTGTGGGTCGTGGGCAGGTCCGCGAAGTCTTTCACCTCGAACAGTTTGTGACGCTGCTCGAGTACGATCCCAAGGTGTGTCGCCCGCTTTATCGGGCGTGCCGCTCGGTGTGCTCATGCGTGTGTGCAGGTCGCCAAGCAGGACGATTCGGTCGTGTTTCAAGAGGTGCGTGGCGTCGGCGGTCTTGCCGGTCTTGGGCTGACGCGCGTGTGGTTTTTTTTCTTTCATAGTATAAATCGAAATACGACCTCATTGAACGTGCGGCGGCTGCGGCTGCGGCGGGCCCATCGCGGTCGACACGCCGCGCGCACACGCAACGTGTCCTCAATCTCACGCAGTCGCCTCCGGGCAAGAACGGCGCTACCAAGACGGACGTGCGCCGCCCACCCGAATCACAGACTCCTACTGTGTTATCGTCGAAAGCAAAAGGAAAGCAAAAGGCGGTCGAGCCATCCATGGACGACACGAGCATGAGTATATCTGTGCCAAACGGCACGACCAAGGCGCGTCCTCGACCGCGCGTCATTCCACCGCCCAAGCCCAAGCCCGAGCCCGAGCCCTCATCCATCTCGGCATCGCGCGCACACAAGCGCCTCAGTGCGCAGGTGTCGTCGCCGCCGTTGTCCCCTATTCTCAAAAAGAAACGCAGGTCCGTGATGGACGAGAGCGCGAGCGGCGCTTTACATCCGCGTCGGTCAGGGCGCCTAGAAAGGCCAAGCAATCCCCCCGAACCTCGC